>APFE030253535.1:96847-201867 GCA_000404065.3 Pinus taeda | reverse complement strand
CTTACTAATGCACACATTTACCTCATTAACCAAGTATAAAAAGGTTATGGGTCAACTTTAACTTGAGAAAAAAAAAAAGGAATTACACACTTTATTGTCTTTTTTGAAAGCTTGGCAAGACTACATCTTCATCATATATCACTCTGATCGGGCTTGGAATTGAACAGTGACTTCACATCAAGGGAGACACTTGGCACCCATCTAATTTTTTAAATTTATTAAAAGTAATGGAGCATTTTGCTAAATAAAGTTTTCTTATATATAAATGAATGTTATAAATAATAATGAGAAACTTATTAGAATTTGAATAATCTCAAATCCCTAAGAAATTGGTGGGAGGAGCCACCTGGCATGAATCTAATTTTTTTTTAATTTATTAAAAGTCAATGCAACCTAACAAACTCTGTAACACACTACAACCTTTGATAAACATTCAATCTAAGCATAGGTTGAGCATATTCTCTTGAGAATCAATCTAAGTTGTAATATTAACCCATAGTATGGTATGGTTAATAATATCCCTGGTTAAAAATCTTGTTATATAGTAAGTATTAAGTTTTCTTGTGTTCATGAATGAAATTTAAATATGGTTACAAAATTATTATTTTAATTTATATGGTGCAATGGATCTTGATATATTTTTTCTTTTAAATTTAATAAAAAAATGTTATAAAATTAAATTCAAATAAAATATTTTGAGTGTTAAACCAGAGATGGTTTTTTGGCATATTGTATTGATGAGCTATGATATTGACCCATGGTATGATATGCTTAATTATGCTAATAGGCGTTTCCTTTGCTGGCTTCGGATGAGCAAACATTGTTCACCCATCCAATCAGAATGTTTGGATTTCACCATTCTAGCCAATACCATTGTGACATATGTTTGTCATTCCATCTTACAATCTATCAAACTATGCCCACCTACACTCTCTTGCCATACTTTTCTCCCTTCAGCATTTACTTCGACTGGCAAGGCAGACCTTCAGCATTTACTTCGACTGGCAAGGCAGACCTTCAGCATTTACTTCTCCTACTTCTCTTGCAAATTGGCAAAGCGGGGTTTTAGTATGGAGTTGTCTATAATGCGACTTTTTGGAGATTCCGGTGACAGAAAGAAATTGAGGTTAAATCTTGATTTGTTGCAGTTAAAATGGTTTTTTAACTGCATATTTGGATTTAGGACCCTGAAAAACCCCTGAGACGCTTTGATTGTGCAAAAACTAGCTATCAAACTTGTGATTCCAATAAATCACTGCTGAATTTTGACCAGAACAACCTACCGGAAAAGCTTTCAAAAAGTCGCATTATAGACCACTGCTTTTAGTATACTAGCCGGACGGGAGTGAATAAGTCCAAACTAGAGAGGAGATACCCATTATTGAAAGTCATTGTTCTCTGCGTTGCCACAGTAGAGCGGGAAAGGGAAGTCATGGTTGAGTATTGGTTTGAACAAACTTTTCCCTATGGATTCTCTATGGTCTCCTTATTAGCTCCATGTCTCTTCTCAACGATGGAATTCGTCAAGATGAAGGGGAAGAGATTCGAAAGGGAAATCATCATGTTTTGTGGCAATTCTGAATAACAGGGCATTAGATGCTAGATGTTTGAGAATACGTAGGTTTATTGGTTTACATGGCTGCAGTTTTTGTGATTAAAGCGGGGCATTAAGGTCAGTCCACTTAGCTTTCCACTTAGGGTTTGAAATTTGATTTCCACTTAGCTTCAATTCTCACGTCAGAAAATCCTCTCTCCCACGTCAGAAAATCTGCCCTCCACCTTTGGAGGCCCTAAACCTGGCGCTGTTCCATTGCATTGAAGCAGCAACAAGAACACGAGGAGGGGCAGAAAGTGGCGATTTCGGTCTTCAACCTTTAATCTTCTATTTGGGATGTGAAAGCTTCAATCTTTGGGTGATTTCTGTGGAGAACTTTCATTTGGGTCCGGATTTGCTATTTTTAACAATATCCATCCATAGAACAGTGGGTTTCTTAATCCCGTGAGCTCAACACATCTAGGTTTGACTTTTACCTCCCTCGTCTTTACCCTCAGACAATTCATTCGCTCTGGGAATTTTTTCTTCCTGATGAGACGGTTGCTCATCTTGTTTAAGATCAAATTCTTCTTCTGCATGACCAGGATGCTATTCTTCTTGTTTAAGATCAGGTGTTTCACCAGTGTATTACCTGAAACTGAAAACAACAACAAATTTTCCTCCAACGAGTAAAATTTTTGAGTCTTTGGGGCTTTGGTTCCTTGCGTGCAAGGCGAGACGGAAGGAGAGTTTTCAGGCGTCAACTGATTATCGAACATAATCACCATCTTTCGACTGAAGCTCTCCTGTAATCGAGTATATAATGATAAGGATGTAGTTACAGCCCTAGTGGTGTACCTTTGTGCTTTAAGGATTTGTAGTTTTGATCTATCACATTGGAATGGTGGCTAATACGAATTTGAAGCTTGCATGTATCGTTTATTGTGTGACACTTACGTTTTTTTGGATTCTGGTTGTTGTTCTTGATTTTGTCTTTGCCTGGATTTCTTGATCGTTTATATATATATCTTTGATTTGTCTTCTATTTTTTGTAGCATTTCTTCAGTTTGTTAATCAAGTGAAAGTCTTTTGGCAAATTTTCAATCATTGTATGCTAATGAAACCCTAAGCCCAAGTTTGGGGCTCAAAAAATTATAGGGAGGATGTGAAATAATTAGCCAAATCAAAGTGTTGGCATTGTTCGAAGTCTCCTCAACAGGAAGGAAGATCTCTTGGTGGAGCCATCTAAGTGGTTATGTCAGGCTTTCTCGGGCCTGTTTTGCTAAGGTTTTGATAAGGGCCTGGCACAGAGAAGATATATCTTGAGATTGGAACTTAGTTGACCTATATTTCATTATATCATTCTTGTTAGAAGTATTTTAAGTAAAATGAGACGTGGCTACAGAGGGCCTGTGTACGATTTATTTTTGAATGAACGTTTATTCGTGTCTTTGATTCTTCCCAAGTTCTCTATGCTTCAAGTTTTGAAGCACTGAAGCATTTAGCTTCTGATTTCGCTTTTTTCCACTTCTAATATGTCAAGATTTTGCAATATTGCCATTTTTTTCTATCTTATGCCTTTCAAGATTGACAAGTTGAAAAGTGGAACTAACTTGTTCATTTCATATGAAAATGAAAAGAAAATTTCACTAGCAATTAAAGACCGTTATAGTTCAGTTAAACTTGTGCAAAAGCTAAGTATTTCTAGAAAAACTCAAAGATGATGAAATGCGAAAGTAGACAAGGAAGGAATTTGATCTATAGGGGGGAGAGGATGGCAACAAAGGGGGAGGAGGATGGCATACATTATATTATTTTGTTACCTAAGTTATATGTGTGTTTTGTCACATGGGCTAGTGGCAGCCTCATTGTAATTCTTGTAGGGGAGATGCCCACAAATCTATTATAATGGCATTATTTTGTTACATAGGTGAGTGGCAGCCTTATAATTCTAGGTGTTGATAATGCTTTGTCAATAAAATGTTCACAATTCTAGATGGTGCTAATGTCTCAATAAAATGTTCGATTGTGTTATTTTTTTCATTTTATAATCCATGTCAAATCAACAAAAGTTATGCTGTGAAGCATGACAGAATGTATTTTTTCCGTATAGTTTTTTTTTCATATTGGGTCGAGTGTTCAAACTAAATCATAACTGAGTACACAATCACAATTTTATAATTATAAGGAATCATGTGAAAAAAATTTAGTAGAATTATTTACTTCGACATTCATTGTTTTATAACTAGCATTTGCACCACGAGGTGCAAAGAACTACCAATAATCTGTGTGGGTTTTTTTCTAAGGTGGGAAACAGTGATTGTAGACCTAGCAGTGTCTTTGACCAAATTTGGATCACTCGCCAACATTAAGAAAATTATTCTAATGTCCATAAAGAAATGAACCAAGAATCTGCCAATATAAATAGAACATAATAAGAAGATAATGATGACTCGTACTATAACTACTTGGAATCAGACATGAGAGTGCCTGGATAGCTTGATAAATTTATCAGCCTTAAATTAACAACAACAAGGAAAGCATTAAAATTGTTGATGCCAAAATCAATAAGCAGACACTTTTAGTGACAGCCCTCCAGATGAAGTAGGGTGTGAGAAAAAGTTTGATTTTCAAAAAATAAAATTTTAGAATTTATCGATGGTTTTTTCCTTGCTATAAATCACTAACAATACCTATTTAAATACTCTATCCAACGACTTTTGATTTCACTGGATATGACTACCAATCTCGTTGGATATACCTATCAGCACAACACTGAACATATTTATCATCGTTTTCATCTCTAATTAATGCTTTCGCTTTCTCCATCTCTCTGCCTTACTACTAAAAGGCTGGAATGTTCATTGTTTGCTTAATTGTTGAATAATTTCAATAAACAAAGCGGAGAACATGTGTATTTTCCTAGATTTAGTCAATTATTGAAGTTCGGAAGCAGAGTACCTGGCATGGTTCCCCCTGTCTGTCACTGTCAGCGCCACTTTTGGGTATTCATTTGAATTTTTATTTTCCAGAAATTCATCTCTTTTGGATGTCCCATGGATGTTGGGCTCGATGAACAAAAATGAAAAATAGTGAAGTGTAATGTGCATGAACCTGAACCATGCTATATGGATAGGAATAACACTAGGGTTAATCATTAAAAAAACCAAATTTCGAACCACACCATATAACTATAATGAAAGTGTTATCACAGTCTCCAAAATAATTTTAAAGATACATTATGATTATTTTATTCGATAATTTTAAAAATATATATAGATATTGATGATTTTCTCACAATTTTTTTATGTAGGAGAGGTACCTGATTTATGTAGACTAGGAATTGGGTAAAAGCATGTTAATGTGTCTCATTATACGGCAAAAGCAAAAAAGTACTCAAATGAAAAAAAGATTAAAAAAAATGAATATAAAAATATCATATAAATGAGTTGAGTTTCAACTTGTTAATTATAAAAAATAAATGCTAAATTTGTAACAAAGCTAACTGAAAATAAATTTTGTTTAAAGCTATAGTGAACCTATTTAATGGGTTCAGAAAATATAAATAATGTTATAAAAAGAAAATACTAAATTTTGTAAATAAGTCAACTCATAGTAAATATTGGTAAAAGCTATGGTTAATCACTCACAAAATATAAATCACTTTTTAAATATGTAGGTTTAAATATGTAAAGTTAAATGAAATGCTAAAACTCTTTAAAAATATATAAAAATGAATTTAGAATTTCTAAGCAATAATTTTATAATATTTATTTTGAATAATATAAAATATGTTATTATAAAAATAATAAAATATATTTTAAAAATTTTCAAAAAATAATTTTAACATTTTGTTATATGTTATTTTCAAATTTATATTAAAAAAAAATGATTTTATAAACTTGAAAGGGTAGTTTCTTGGGTCGCGGTTTTATATATACGAAAATATGATCATTTTTACTAGTATTTTAATAATAACTAAAAAATATGCTTACTTTTTATTTTTAAATTTGTTTAGCAATCTTTAGAATGTTTACAACACATCTCTTAAAGAAATTGGAATTAAAAAAAATAAATCAATAGAGAAATGGGGGGTCACAGTTTTGTCACTACTTAAAAATTTATGTAAAATATTAATGATATCTTTTAAAGAAAATGAATAAATTAGATAAAAACTATATATTAAATTTTAGAAAAAATATGACATGAAATTGAATTTAAATTGACATGTTTTGTCTTCTTTTACCACCACCTAATTCTTGATGATTTTGTAAATTTAAGAGCAAACATTCCAATTCCATTTATTTTTATAAAACTTCTTTGCCACAAAAAGGGAAAAAGTGATACACATTTCCAATTCCAATTGATTAACTATATGTTTAGATATTAAATTTGCTTGCGACCCACTGTCAAACATTATGTCAATCTTTGTATGCTTAGTAGTTATCCTTATGTGGAAGGGTTCAACTTGTTTATCCTCATGTGAAGGATTTATGTTTGATGAATATACATTAGATTTTGAAATTGAACCAGTATTAGAAGTTTTACTTGTTGTAACCATAGCTGTTATCCTCCCTTCATCACTTGAATCTGAACCTAGGTCTTGCTGGACTACTGTAATGGCCTTCTTTTCATCCTTCACATTAAGTAACCTTTTGGGCTTAAGTTTTGGATGAAGTTTCCAACACTTTGATTCATCATGACCGATTCTCTGGCAATAAGAACAACTAGGTCTTTCCTTCTGAACGATCATTGATTTCTTTCTCTTCGAAATGTTCCCCTTACTATTTCTAGTTTCTCTGTTTTCCATCTCTTTGGATGACTAAGATGATAACTTGAATGATCTGCCACCTGATTTGATATGTATGGCCTGAACACACACCTCATCAAAATCATTAGGATTAAACATTAATAAACTATGCTGCAAATATGAATGTAAACTGTTGATGTATTTTAACAAAGTTTCACGTGTATCCAATGAAATACCAAGTGCCAATTCTTTCTTCCTAAACTCCTGAGTAAACTCTTGAACACTATGCCCTTTACCTTGCCTCAAATGCTGCCAATGAATAACAACTTGCTGCATGTAGCCTAAAGGATAGAGCTGTTTCCTAAGAGCTTTCAAAAACTTGGACCATGAAGAGATCACTTTCCCTCTTCACTTTACATTTAACTAAGTTTTTCTTTCCCACCAGATTAAAGTTGTTCCCTTCATTATAAGTGTAGCTAACTGAATTTTAGTTTTATCTTTAGAAATGTTTTGAATGCGACAATACACTTCTAACTGCTTTATCTAGTTATCTAACTTTTCAGGATGCATTTCACCATCATAAACAGGTAACTCAAAATTAACGTCAAGTTTCAAAAGAGATGACTTGTTAGGTTTCTTTCCTATTTCAGATTTTGCATTGGAAGAAGAAGAAGAAGAAGAGGATGATGGAGATGATGGAGGTGAAGGAGATTTATCTTCCTTACCTTTACCTTTGTCTTTCTTTGATGCCTTCGAAGAAGAAGCTGCATCTCTCGCCTTCCTGTCTTCGTACAATTCTCCCAACATCTACTACATAATTAAGAACGTTTGCTGAAAGTGTTCCTCACTCATCTTTGTCTTAGTGCTTTCACCTGCATCAGGTCCTAACATGGTCAATTTCTGAATGACTCGTCACCTTCCAATCGCTGGATCGATCTTCTCAAGGATTCCTTCTCCTCATTGCGACTTATACTTGGTTAACATTTAATGGAAACTCTACAAACGAAAACCGGCTATGATACCAAATTATATGATCTGATATGATCATATACTAAAAACTGATGTAGAATTGATTAGCCATTAGTGAGTTTGAATTATAATCGAAAGCATGGAAAACAAGGAAAACTGCTAGAGCAGAACACTGTACGACAACTGATAAAGGATAAGAAAGATTTAAAACAGAAGTGTCAATAGTGAAAGAAAAAATATACCAGAAAATGATATTTATTATGGAGTTCGTCCCTGATGGAAAACGTCTTTGGGTCCACTTTCAAGATGGTCAACTATTTTATTAGGAATGAGAAGAGGAAATGGATTACATAGTGAAAATACCATAATGAATGTGCACACAGTCACTTCTGGTCACGAAGTAAAAGGTATAGTGCAAACGTTTTCTCTCACGCAGAGACTGGTGAAGCTCTAGGAGGCCAAACAATTGAAAGATAGGTGGATGTAGCATGACACAAGGAGGCATTGTTGAAGGTGCACTTGAAGCCCTGGTTGGACGAGGCTTATTCGGTCACAACCTCTATTGAAGGCAAGCTTGCTAATCTGCAAGCAAATCAGTAGAGGCTTCAAGTTGACAGTTCAAGACCAATGACCAAGCAGTTGGTTGAAGAAGCAAAGCAAGCGGCAGCACAGTGCACTGTCGAGTTTGCCATCATACAGGTCAAATTGGGAGGTCTTCGAGCTAAGATCTTTGCACCCACAGAGTGACTCAAGGGCGAGTCACCATGTTTTTGTTGGGGGCCTGTTGGGAATGGGTTCCCCCAAGGATAGTTTTAGGGCTAAAAGCCGATGTTTTGGGACAAATTTTGAAATAAAGACGTAAAGTCTCCGCATTTTGTGGCTGCGGAGCATGAAGGTGTCAAGAGTCATAAAGGGTTGTCTGCCTATATTTTGTAAAATGTAAAGTCGGCTGTAAATATCCACCCATGGTTTGTGGACCATGGGATTGTATAAAAAAGAGCTAAGTAAGTAAGCTCTAAGTAGTTGGTAGACAAGTTATGGAGTCTTGGTAGAGAAGTCTAAGTGTTTCGGGTTTTAGCATAGGTAGAGGCTATGTAGCTGAGTGCGCAAAGGCCTAGGGTGGAAGTCCCAGCTGAGTGTATGGACCCCTATAGCTATGTGCGTAGGGTGGATAGAGTCTGTATTAATTTGAAGATATCAATAAACAGAAGTATTCTACAAATTCTGTGTATTTATTTCTTGTTAATGCTTCTGCTTATATTGCATTTTGGGTTTAATTTACAATGGTTATGTGATGCATGAATGTATGTGAGTGTATTTGTTAATCGAATGTAGGTAAGAATATCTATTTATGTGACGCTAACTGTGGTTGATTAGTAAGATAAGTAAAACACTTAAGATAACTTGGGAACCTTTACAATACACTGTCATAGCACCGCGAAATTACTTGAATCGTGGGTTAAGGTTGCGCGAAGGTCAATCGTACACCTTCGTGGAGGTATTGAAGGGTGGAATAAAGGGGTAGATTGATAGATCCCTAAAGCTTAATGACTTGCGCAAAAGTAGGAATAGAGGGTATAAACCGACATCACAACTATCTCAGGTTGCAGAAAATTGGTTCTAGCATCCCCCCATACTGCTTCGGGTGAGACTTTGATCCGTGCTCCGTGGGATGATGTCGAAAGGGCCCTGGTGTAAGGATTTGTTTGGCTCACTAACACTGAACCTGATTCATGCCCCACAAAGCCAACAAAAACCATAAAAGATAAACCATGGGCATGCATAAAATAAGTTTAAAATGCTTATATGTTAAAATATGTCGATCAGACTATGGAAGTTGGGATAATATTAGTTTTAGCAAACATCAATACAAGGTCATAGTTGGGCTTCACTATCAAAATAAACAAGTATGATCTAGAAACGTTTCCTTGGGCAGGAAAAAAGAGGAGCTGAAGCTCCTCACAAGAATTTTGAAAATACACAACCCCCATCATATAGTTAAAGTGCATTGCAAGGGTATGAAACTGTCACATCCATATGAACATTAGTCTCTCCCTAAGAAATTGTCTTCCAATACATTCTCACATATGAAGAGTTATGGAACAAAATGCAATAGAGAGAATATTATGACTTGCTTCTTATCCACTACCCCAAAATAAGGCAAAGGGAAAAACAAAGAAAGCAATTCCCTTCAAAAGTAGAGGCCCTTTGAAAGGAAATAGATGAAGAGGAAAGGCTTAAAGCCAAGGCCCTTGAAAGGAAAATATTTCAAGCCAAAATGAGAATAGAATAACAAAGGTTGGCTAAGACCAAGGCCTTCATTGTTGATCAAGTAACTCTTCATGATGATGAACGATAAATAGAGACAAATGTATCTAACCTTCCAAGATTCATACTTCATACATATGCTCAACTATGAACACATTCATTTTAGGTGCCAAAAATCCATCATCATGGCCATCTTTTAAGATATTTTCAACTAAGTAACACTCTAATCTATTGAAAATGGAAAGGGAAAAGGATGTAGAAGAATTCCTTCTCAATATTCTCCATGTTCCACAATCTAAAACCTCCTAGAAAACATGTTATAGAAAAAATTCCACAAGGATTTGTTTGAGGTAGAAAAACACTAGGATCATGAGCTCTAATTCCAAATGATATGATACTCGCACCTCAAAAATTATAAGAAACAAACAATTATATCCCCCTCTAAGAGACAAATCTCCCTCACGATGAATACAATGTACATGACCATATGTTATAATCCAGAGACCAAGTCTCCATATTGTGTATATAGGAGAGAGAGGGAACAACTATAATAAAATGGGATCATTAAGGTTTCTCGCCTAAATATTGATATAAGGGTCCTATTTGTACAACCCAAGTACCAAATGCCACGTCAGGCTCCCCAGAAGGGCATGATTAACCCAAATGTAAGAAAATGATGGAATCACAACAAATTGTTGTAGATAATGAGGAGGAAAAATTCAAAAGGACAAAGACATCTAAGAATATGAGGATAGTGGGGATATGGATATAGACAACATTAACCTTCAAAGCATTATACATACCTACCAAAATCATTAAATTTAATATGTGTTTGGAGAACACATCCAACTAGTCCAACGATCCCTCCCACACAAAATAAAGTCTTGAGTAGAGGATCTACAAACATCAAGCACATCCTTAAGCCTACGTATTGTACATAAAGAACCTAATAATCTTAAAAGGAATCCCAAAGAGGACAAGCATCTCGACTAAATAAGTAAATTATAGTTACTATAGGAAATCAAAGATTTTATGGTTGCCTTCTAACATAATGCAAGTTGGTATGAAATGCCATGACATATTATGCATTCTATTTATTCCAAAAAAACTATTCGAAATCTATGATGACAAATTAAAACCCTGAAGGGTGTGGCAGAAGGTGACGGTCATAACAAGCCTATGATACTTTTTGCGACTTGCTAGAATATCCAAATAGTGATCAACTTTTGTCTAGAGGCTTATCATTTTAGAAGTCACTCTCTGCCACACTCTTTAGGGATTCTAGTTTGTCATAGAAGAAGTCAAATAGTTTTTTGCGAGATGAATAGAATTCATAACATGTAATTGAAACTCATACCAACATGCATTAAATTAATAATTGGCTTATTTGTATGTTAAATAATATTTAGCATACAAACACGTTCAATTCTCTGTCATTACCATATATTTTGAAAATTTGAGTAGGTGTTGTGGCTGAAATACTTAAGCATCTATTCAATTTGGAAAAAACTTGGCTACGTAGTCTAACTTATAGACAAAATGTCAACAGATCTTCATCTACCTTAAGTTGAAATAGGAAGCCTTCGGCTAATTACTCCATATTTAAGGAGAAATTGTGGGGCAATAAAAAGGTACAAGGGAAGATGAAACTAAGATATTATAATGATTTGAATAACCCCAATTTCAAAAACCAAAATTATCTTTCTATGTTGACTAGTTAACATTGTGAAGAGAAGAACTAGTTCTCATCAGATTCATACTAAAAACAGTTGTTGGTCAATTTCAAAAATGCCATGGGATGAAAGAGGTTTTCATTATGGAATCCAAAGCTGGTTGAAAATGAAAAATACTTTCTCTTATATTTTTAAACTTATACTCACATTCAATCTAATTTTCAAAATATTTGTCATTCCAATTCATATGTTATCCTCTTCAAGAACGATATATTATATAGGTCTTAATGAACAATAGTTTTCATCATCATCATCATCATCATATTTCTAAATTTTACAATATTTTTACTTTAAAATTTTCAAAATTAATATTTTATAATGTCAAATTAATTTGCTAAACAATATATTGTAACTTGCACACTTATATTGTAGAATTTTCTCTGCAAATAAGCTAGCTCATTGATATCATGTAGAAATTTCACATGCAAATCAAACTGATATATGCAATGTACTAAAGCATAATACTAGATCTACATCTACCATAAACTTAGTGGAAGCTTAATTGAACATGAGCAACATCAAGCATGAACATATAACTAAGAATGAGAAGTAATCAACCATAACACAGAAGACATAACTTGGGGAAAGCACCAGCCTAAAACCCCATCTCTGTATTATCTATCAAGTGGAAATCCTCAAAAGCATACAAAAAGAATCAGTGCAAAAGCTATCTTTCTCTCTCTATACTCTGATGATGTAGCTCATGGACTATCTAGGCCTGTATATATAAGCTCCACAAGTCCTCCAAGCTCCTATTTCCTTGCGCAGTTTTGATTGGGGTCCAATGTCATAACATGTGTGAATTGGCCACATCATACCTACTATAACCTCAGGTCCAACTAGCAATCCATAAGTAATAATATTCCTTCTGCACGCAAGGAATATTCACAAGGAATATCCTAGCAATCGGTAGTACATTTTCCCTCCATCTGATCTCAACTGAGTCTCCGTCTGAACTGACATGCATGAGTTATCCATGAGTGGATCTTTAGTTATCTGAAAATACCATTTGTTACATGCATGCAAGCATTAACAAACTGAATCTCATTAATTTAACAACTTGTTAAATTAATAAAACTGGACTTCACTCCATTAACTGAGCCAACTAATTACAACTCATAATTACAACTCATCGTCATCCTTTAACTGATGGTTAAATTCCTCAATCAAAGGAGAAACTGTTGCATGTCCTCACATGGACTTCAAGTTCATAATTCTTTAACTAATTAACTCAAATAGAATTAATTAATTAATTTACAAATTGATGTAGATATCAAATTAGAATTTTACTTCCTATTTCTAGTCCAGGGATTGACTAAAATAGGAATCCACACTGAACTGCTAAAAATAGAACTTCTATTTTTATCACTTCCATTTTTCATTCCCTGTTGCCCAATCCAGCACTGGTACCTAAACTATTATTTTTAGTAGTGCTATTTTTAGCACTTCTATTTTCAACAATTTCTTGTTTCCATTTTCAACACTCCCTCTCAACAAGAAAGGCTTCCTCTCAAACACGATCATGTACCTTCAGAATGTTCTGCATGCAACACTTATACCAAGTATGGTTGCTCCAACAACTCTTGGAACAAAAAAAATCCCAACTAACCTCTTTGTTGGGCTAGAAACATACTCTGATGCTCAAGTTGTACCTGCTATGGACAAGTTCTCTCTCTCTGACCTCTGCACTACTACAACATCTCCATGCATCTCACACCATTGCACACCTCTCTGTGCTACCCTGCACTGGTGCAACAAACTTGTGCCTCTCACATTGCTGTAGCCTTCTAACTCTGTGTTGTCCTGGGATTCTCTACAATGTAGCTATCTCTACCACTCCATCCTCATCTATCTCTACCCAATCAGTCAGTTCTTCTACTCCTCAACGGACCTCTTGTAACAAAGTTGAATCAAAGAGGTTGGGTACCTCAAGGATCCTGCCAGTCCTCCTTGGGACGATCACTCCACATCACCCCACCTCCTACCTGGAGGTATGGTTGCATGTGATCCTTCAACCAACCTAGCTCGAAGTTTCCCCCTATTGGAGGTCTTTGCATGAGTAGATGTCTCTACTCGATCTCCGCTCAGCTTCCCCTGTTGTGGCTGCTCCACAACCTCCTGAAGTTGCTGCACCAATCGCGGCTCCTCCAAAATTGTCTGAGACTTCTTTTGGCGCTGCATGTTGAGAGGTAATATACTCTCCCTCCCAACCACCAAGTTTCCATTAGTTGTCTTTGCTGCTCAAGGCTTTTCATGCATCTTGAAGCTCAATAGAATATAGGTTCTTGACCCGTGAATCGATCTGCTTCACCTGTCAGTGTCTAAGGAACATCTTTCCCTTACTAAAGGGTACATCATAGCCTCTGTCTTCCAGCATTGGGATTGACACCAAGTTTCTCTTTAGTCTTGGTACATACTTGACATCGGTCAAGGTAAGGCGAGCTCCATGCTCCCTCTGAAAAATAACCATTCCTACACCTGAGACACTATACTTTTCATCATTACCCATCCTTATGAGTATCTGGAGATCTTTCTCCTCCAAAGTACCGAACAAACTCTTGTTGTCGGTCATGTGGAAAGAATCTGCACTCTCAAGAAATCAACCACTTCCCACCATGGATTAAACCATGCATGTGAAGAGTGTGAAATCCAACTCGAACTTTGTAGCAAGTGCCTCACCCTCAGATCCTTCCTTGGATCCTTTCTTGGATTTCCTCAGTGGACAATTTGTAACAAAATGGCCCACCTGATGACAACAAAAGCATCACACTTTCGATTTTTCAAAATTCTTCCCACAATGGGAAGAACTGGACTAGGAAAGAGAAACCTTCTCCTTCCCCTTATTCACCTTACTCGCTAAGGCACAATTTTCTTCATTGTCCATGGATGAAGAACCATCTCTGGTGCTTCTTCTTATCGCCTCCTGCATCAAATCTGACCAAAGTCATTCCCAATCTGGCAGTTTCTCTCTTCCATTGACGGAGTCCTAGTAGCTATGCCGGCTCTTAGGAAGACCGAAGAGTGCATGACTCACCATGTCATCATTAGCTGTCACGATCCCTACACTTCCAAGCTCATCCCTGCATGAGATGAGCTTGTTTAGATACATAAATATTGTGTCATCCTTTTCACACTTGATCGTTCGAAGTTTGTCCTTCAGTGCCAACTTCCTCTGATCGCTGCTATTCTAATAAAGATCTCTCAATGTTTTCCACATCAAATATGAAGTCTCCTTCCTATGGAGGCTCAAGACTATGTGATCTCGAACTCCCTCCAGGATGATTCTCCTAGCTCTAACCACACACTTCCTCCATTCCACCAACTCTTAGGAATTAGATCCTGAGGGCTTGGAGACTTCTTTATCAATGAAGTCCTTCACCTCGTTATCCCCTAATACTGCGTCCATGCAATCCTTCCAAGTTATATCGTTTGAGCTGCCATCTAGTGCATACTCAAGCCTCAAACCATAGAATGCCATTGATGAAATCTGAAATGTGATAAGAACTTGATATTTATACCAAGAACACTAAACTTCGTACTTCTTTCTCACTCCGTATATATTTCTCTGCTTGATCACCTGTGCTCTAATACCATGTAGAATCTTCTCTACAAATCAGCTAGCTTGCTGAAATTTCACCTACAGATGAAACTGATATATGCAATGTACTCAAGCATAATACTAGATCTACATCTACCATAAACTTAGCATAAGCTTAATTGAACATGAGAAACATCAAGCATGAATAGATATAACTAATAGTGCGAAGCAATCAACTATAACATAGAAGATATAACCTGGCGAAAGCACCAATGTAATACCCCATCTCTGTATTATCAATCACGTGGAAATCCTCAACAACATACAAAAAGAATCAACGCAAAATCTATCCTGCTCTCTCTGTAATCTGATTATGTAGCTCATGGACTATCTAGGCCTGTATATATAGGCTCCACAAGTCCTCCAAGCTCCTATTTCCTTACGCAATTTTGATTGGGGTCCAATGTCATAACATGTGTGAATTGGCCACATCATACCTGCTGTAACCTCAGGTCCAACTAGCAATCCATAAGGAATAATATTCGTTCTGCATGCAAGGAATATTCACAAGGAATATCCTAGCAACCAATAGTACATTGTCCCTCTATCTGATCTCAACTGAGTCTCTGTCTGAACTGACATGCATGAGTTATCCATGAGTGAATCTTTAGTTATATGAAAATACCATTTGTTACATGCATGCAAGCATTAACAAACTGAATCTCATTAATTTAACAACTTGTTAAATTAATATAACTGGAATTCACTCAGTTAACTGAGCCAACTAATTACAAATCATAATTACAACTCATCCTCATCCTTTAATTGATGGTTAAATCCCTCAATAAAAGGAGAAATTGTTGCATGTCCTCACATGGACTTCGAGTTCATAATTCTTTAACTAATTAACTCAAACTGAATTAATTAATTAATTTACAAACTGATGTTAATATCAAATTAGAATTTTACTTCCTATTTCTAGTCGAGGACTAACTAAAATAGGAATCCACACTGAATTGTTAAAAATACAACTTCTATTTTTATCACTTCCATTTTTCATTCCCTGTTGCCCAATCCAGCACTGGTACCTAAACTTCTATTTTTAGTAGTGCTATTTTTAGCACTTCTATTTTTAGCAATTTCTTGTTTCCATTTTCAACACTCCCTCTCAAGAAGAAAGGCTTCCTCTCGAACCCGATCCTGTACCTTCAGAATGTTCTGCATACAACACTTATACCAAGTGTGGTTGCTCCAGCAACTCTTGGAACAAAAAAAAACTCCCAACTAACCTCTTTGTTGGGCTAGAAACATACTCTGATGCTCAAGATGTACCTGCTACGGACAAGTACTCCATCTATGACCTTTGTGCTACTTCAACATCTCCATGCATCTCACACCATTACACACCTCTATGTGCTACGCTGCACTGGTGCAACACACTTGTGGCTCTCGCATTGCTGCAACCTGCTAGTTCTGTGATGTCTTGGGATTCTCTACGTTGTAGCTCTCTCTGCCACTCTATATGTATCTCTCTCTAGCTAATCAGTTAGTTCTACTACTCCTCATCGGAGCTCTCGTAGCAAAGTCGAATAAAAGAGGTTGGGTACCTCAAGGATCCTGCCAGTCCTCCTTGGGACGATCACTCCACATCACCCCACCTCCTACCTAGAGGTATCACTGCATGTGATTCTTCAGCCAACCTAGCTCAAAGTTTCCCCCTATTGTAGATTTCTGCATGAGTAGATGTCTTTACTTGATCTCCGCTTAGCTTCCCCTATTTTGGCTGCTCCACAACCTCCTGAAGTTTCTGCACCAATCGTGGCTCCTCCACAATTGTCTGAGACTTCTTTTGGTGTTGCATGTTGAGAGGTAATATACTCTCCCTCCCAACCACCAAGTCTCCATCAATTTCCTTTGCTGCTCAAGGCTTTGCATGCACCTTGAACCTCAATAGCATATAGGTTCTTGACCCGTGAACCAATCTGCTTCACCTGTCTAGTGATGATGTGTCTAAGGAAAACCTTTCCCTTACTAAAGACTACATCATAGCCTCTATCTTCCAGCATCACGATCGACACCAAGTTTCTCTTCAGTCCTAGTACATACTTGACATCGGTCAAGGTAAGGTGAACTCCATGCTCCCTCTGAAAAATAACCATGCCTACACCTGAGACACTATACTTTTCATCATTACCCATCGCTATGACTATCTAGAGATCTTTCTCCTCCATAGTACTGAACAAACTCTTGTTGTCGGTCATGTGGAAAGAATCTCCACTATTAAGAGACTGACCACTTCCCACCATGGATGAAACCATGCACGTGAAGAGTGTGAAATCCATCTCGAACTATGTAGCAAGTGTCTCACCCTCAGATCCTTCCCTTGATCCTTTCTTGGATTTCCTCAGTGGAAAATTTGTAACAAAATGGCCCACCTCATGACAACAAAAGCATGACACTTTTGATTTGTCAAACTTCTTCCCACAATGGGAAGAACTGGAGTCGGAAAGAGAAACCTTTTCCTTCCCCTTCTTCGCCTTACTCGCTAAGACACAGTTTTCTTCATTGTCCATGGATGAAGAACCATCTCTGGTGCTTCTTCTTATCTCCTCCTGCATCAAATCTGACCAAATTCGTTCCCAATATGGCAGTTTCTCTCTTCCATTAACCAAGTCCTGGTAGCTATGCCAGCTCTTATGAAGACCGAGGAGTGCAAGACTCACCATGTCATCATCAGCTGTCATGATCCCTACACTTCCAAGATCATCCCTACATGAGGTGACCTTGTTCAGATACATAGAGATTGTGTCATCCTTTTCACACTTGATCTTTTGAATTTTGTCCTTCAGTGCTAGCTTCCTCTGATAACTGGTATTATGATAAAGATCTCTCAATGTTTTCCACATCGAATATGGAGTCTCCTTCCCATGGAGGCTCGAGACTATGTGATCTCGAACTCCCTCTAGGATGATTCTCCTAGCTCTAACCAACACTTCCTTCATTCCGCTAACTCTTGGGGATTAGATCCTGAGGGCTTGGGGACTTATTTATCAATGAAGTCCTTCACCTCGTTATCCCCTAATACCGCCTCCATGCAATCCTTCCAGGCTATATAGTTTGAGCTGCCATCCAGTGCATACTCAAGCCTCAAACCATAGAATGCCATTGATGAAATCTGAAATGTGATAAGAACTCAATATTTATATCAAGAACACTAAACTTCATACTTCTCTCTCACTCTGTATACAGTTCTTTGCTTGATCAGCTATGCTCTGATACCATGTAGAATCTTCTCTACAAATCAGCTAGCTCACTGAAATTTCACCTGTAGATCAAATTGATATATGCAATGTACTAAAGAATAATAATAGATCTACATCTACCATAAACTTAGCCGAAGCTTAATTGAACATGAGAAACACCAAGCATGAGCATATATAACTAAAAATTGGAAGTAATCAACCATAACACAGAAGATATATCCTGGGGAAAGCACCAGCCTAAAACCCCATCTCTGTATTATCAATCAAGTGGAAATCCTCAACAACATACAAAAAGAATCAGCTTAAAAGCTACCCTGCTCTCTCTGTACTCTGATGATGTAGTTCATTGACTATCTAGGCTTATCTATATAGGCTCCACAAGTCCTCCAAGCTCCTATTTCCTTGCGCAGTTTTGATTGGGGTCCAATGTCATAACATGTGTGAATTAGCCACATTATACATGCTGTAACCTCAGCTCTAACTAGCCATCCATAAGGAATAATATTCGTTCTGGATGCAAGGAATATTCACAAGGAATATCGTAGCAACCGATAGTACATTTTCCTTCCATCTGATCTCAATTGGGTCTCTATTTGAACTAACATGCAAGAGTTATCCATGAGTGAATCTTCAGTTATCTGAAGATACCAATTGTTACATGCAAGCAAGCATTAACAAACTGAATCTCATTAATTTAACAACTTGTTAGATTAATTTAACTGGACTTGACTCAGTTAACTGGGCCAAATAATTACAACTCATAATTACAACTCATCCTCATCCTTTAACTGATGGTTAAATCCCTCAATCAAAGGAGAAATTGTTGCATGTACTCACAGAAACTTCAAGTTCATAATTCCTTAACTAATTAACTCAAACTGAATTAATTAATTAATTTACAAACTGTTGTTAATATCAAGTTCAAGTTTTACTTCCTATTTCTAGTCGAGGGATTGACTAAAATAGGAATCCACACTGAACTGCTAAAAATAAAACTTCTATTTTTAGCACTTCCATTTTTCATTCCTTGTTGCCCAATCCAGCACTAGTACCAGAATTGCTATTTTTAGCACTTCTATTTTTAGCTATTTCTTGTTGCCATTTTTAGCATATATTGCTTTATTGTTTCTTTTAATATCCATGTTTCCTATCCTTATTTCGTTTAAAAAAAGTAAAGCTATCATTATCATGTTTTGAAAGGAATGCTACTCTCTATTTAATTATCACTTATCACTTGACTAATATGATCGCTCTATTTCTTTTTAAATAAACCAGATTTGGAGGTAGCACTAGTCCTTGCCACGCAAGTAAAAGGAGAAATTGGGCATAGTCAAAGCATTCTTCGCTCACGAGATGTTCTTGCTCAGATGACTTTCCCATAAAAAAGTTATTCGTGTTCTTGCTCAGATGGCTCTCCCATAAAGAAACTATTTTTACCCATTTGATTGCAAAATTTGTTCCCCTTCATTTTCCATGATACATTATCCCAAAGGTGCCAGAACCAGGCTCTCTCAATTCTTGAAGTTAAGCATTTTCTACTATCTAATAAAATCCAGGTAAAATATAATGATGGAATACTTAATACCAGACTAATGAATTTTAAAATAACACTTGCAAAATTAACATAAAAAGAAATTGGATTTGAAAATACTGAAAAATAAATCTTTGGACCTACAACGGCTTAAGCAATGGCATTAATTCACACATTGAATATACTTGAAGAATTAATTATTTCTATTCTAGAAAATGTAATACAACATTTTACCATAATTTTGGATTATGTTATTGGGTATGTTATAGATTAATTTTTAAATCAACGATATTTATATATATATATATATATATATATATATATATATATAATATATATATATAATATATATATATATATATATTATAACAATTGAATATTAGATTGAAATATAATAATTACTAAATGTGCCATTTTCTTTGTGACTTTTGATTTTGTAGTAGCTCCAAAGACAAGTTTTGAAGCTATATAATACAGAGAACATATATGTTATATTTGGTTTCTCGTTCACATGATCACACAAGCATGTGAAACTTGAATAGGAACTTAAAAAATTGTAAAAGAAAAATATAATCGTGTAGGCTAAACATGTTGTAAATTTTCTTAGGAAAAAAAATTGGTTAAATTTTTTGGAAATTTTATGTACAGTTGTCAATCTTCAAGATTTTGGGTGCCGCTAAGATTTTTGATCAGGATAAATCCATTTCCACCATCAAAAATAAGATTCAAGCACTGGTACAATCATATTTTTAAGGAAAACAATGTTCAGATTCCAGTAGGTTTTGGCTCTCTAAGCAAATTTACCGGCTCAGTAGACAAATTCAAAGATAATTCTAAAAGGCTACTCAAACGAAGGATCAAAAGTAGCATGAAATTTGCATTTACGGCACACTTACAATCATCGTCCCCCCTTTGTAGCAAATTTCCATGGTGGAATATTGATGATAATCATCCTGAAATTTTAGGATATCCTTCGAAATTACCCAAATGGAGGAATACACTGGACTAATGATTGTAAACGTACATTTTACAGTAGAAATAGCGTATGTGGGATATATATTCTTCCATATTTTAATGGACCAATTTGCAAGATAATCGACTTTTATAAGTTTTTCCATTAGAACGTTCATTTAAGATTTTGACTATCATGCCTAGTCTAACCAATTGGATCTCTTACCATTTCCTAAAAGAGAAGGTAAATCAATGTATACTTGGAAAGAAAAAAAAATATACAAAGAATTAGAAAGTAAAAAACATAGTGAATTCTAAATAGGGTATGAGCATTTTATTAGCATGAATGACAAAATTGTGAAAGTTTAGAATTCAGATAGTAAGCAGCTTCACAATCCATGAAATTTGTGGTTACCATAATTTTCATAATAAACTAACAAAGGCACATGGAATGGGTATATAACAAAAAATGAAACATCGAAAGTGACATTAAATTGAAAATGGTGAACCGGTGTGATGTCGGGATGTATGCACAAAAATATTCATATCCAAGATTTGATGAAAGTAATCTATCCGAGCGAAACATGAAAAATCTACTGGAAAGCTCCTCAAAGATACAAACTTAGATTAGTTGCATCCTTAGTACCTTTCACTGATACATCCATCTTCTTATTATCATTTGGAGTGTTGTCCCATACACTATATTTTATGATGTTGTGAATATCATCTTCCCTATAAGATTTCCATAGAGACCCTATAATAACCCGTTGATTCCTTGACCTCGATCTCTTCAACTACCGAAATTAACCAAGGTCTTTTGCTTTTGTGATGTTAGTAAAATTCCATGTGAAAGAATATGAAAAATCACATGTGCATAAAGCAAGAAGATGAAACATAATGACGACCATCAAATCAAAGAACACAAATACATTGATATTGGACTTCACCTAGTGTGGGTTATGTCTCTTGGTCCGGTGTCAAGAGTTGGGAGGATGCTTCATTAAATGCTACAATATGATGGTGAGTACATTGTACATTCTTTTTCATTACAAGGATAAATACCCTCAACTAGAGTGTCATGTCTCTCAAAAAAATGTTCTCCCTATAGGAACTCTCACTCAAATGGGCCCTCCTTAAGCATGACAAAATAATAAAATCTCGCACGATGTGGCATACAATTATTCCTCAAAATAATGGTAATAAGGTATCTCAAGAAAAAAAACATCATCTCAACAAATAAGAAGAATGATACGGCATAAGTGCATCATATACCTCCATTTTTTGTGATGACCTGAAAATGAAAAGCTCAACTAACGAAATGGACTACACCATTGAATTCGTGGTGCAAAATCATGTCAAATAACTATAAACTTGGACCCTTTATGACACTGTCAAAACTTGGACCCTTAGGAATCTCAAAGATTCCGCCAAAGGTTCCTTCCTGGAGATGGCCAAAAAATCTGCTACTTAGATGGAAATACTAAGCACACCACTGTGATCCTTGTGAAATTCTATGCAAAATGACTATAAAGTTGACATTATTATGTCTCTGTCAAAAATTTACCTTTGAGGGAATCTTTTAGATTCTAAAATATTATACAAATATTCTTTGTTGTTGGACGTCTAAATTTCTGCTGCTTAGATGAGGAAATATACCACAACGTTTTGTTCCTTGCAAAATTCTAGTTCTTTTGAGTATAAAGTTGACATGTTTCCATCAATATGAAAATCACCCCCAAGGGAATATTTTAGATGCCTAACTGCATCAAAGAATATTCGACGAAATATTCCAAGTAATATTTCGTTAGAATATTCTCTCCCCAAAAAGCATGTTGGCTCTTGGTTCCCCACAATTGTCCTAGTTCCACCATTTCTTCTTTGCTACCCAGTCGAATGGCAAATTTTGGTTTATGTAGGATTTCGGGGTGGAGTTTTTAAAATAACAAGCCAATGACTTGTTGGCAACTGTCGTCGTGTTATGTGGGGATGGACTGGGTTCAAAACCCACCTACCCCATACTTGGTTCGAAATTCATTTTAAATAAATGTGACATCATTTTTTAATAGGAGGTTGCAGTTTAATAATACACGATGGCATGTTTATGGAGTTTTTTATGTTGTCGCTTTTGGTTATAGGAACTAATAACTCAACCCAAGCTATTGAAACATGAGAACCAAACAAAAACAAATAATGAAAGTAAACCCACAATCACCATGACTATCTAGGAAATGAAAATTCTAGGAAAACCACTGTCAATCTCGGCCATCCTCCATGCCAATGATAGTTAATGACCAAGAATCCACATGCATATGTCAGGCATGCCAAAACTAGTGAAGAAAACATACATGTAACTCAGTACATGCAAGAAAATATGATGTAGGTGTTGATCCTGATGCCCTTTTGCGATTTCCTTCTCTTACTTTTCCTTCTTGCTCCAAGAATCCAGGTATGCCACACCCATAAAGAATAATCCAAGAAAAAACTAATTCTCCAAGAGTATGAGCTAGATTCAAAATTGAACTGACGAAAGGTTACCAACTGATCCTCATAAGGCTTTTTATGATGAGACCTCTATTTTCTTCATTTTCCATTATTTTTCTTCAATTTCCTTCTCGCATGCAACATCTGACGTTTCACCTCACTTTTTCTTGATTTCCATTATTTTCATAAATAAATGTTCCAAAAATGCCATTTTTCCTTTCCAAAGCCTTACCCATTGCCTTTTCCAATTTCCTTAGCCATAAGCAATCAAAAGTGATCCCCATCGCTAGGCTTTTTCCCAACATTTAGCTTGGAATAAGTGTCCCATCAGCCATGGTTATTATTTTTATCTTATTTACTTTTATTACATGGACTTTTCACTAGGACTATTACAGAACCCTTTGCCCTGGGGGAACACTATCCTCGGTGTTCCACAACACCTATAACCACAAAACTGTTTTAAGAAAAATATGTTCCCGATAGCTTTATAACTTAGCTCGATGCAATATTTACAATGATCAACTTTCTCTGAAGTGAACCAACCTAAAACATAACAACATAGCATCATCATGATATGATACCCATACCACGTGTTGGATCTTTACAATATAGCTCATGGTGGTATTTACATCCGTATACATATGTACATAAACCATCATCATCAAAACGTATACCCAAAGGTATACCACAAACCACACCAAAACACCAAGACGAAAATCATTTACCTCAACCGATGAACAAGGAAGGATACATACCCCAGATATGATTCGTTGTCTCCCATGTTCAGGCACAAAGTTCTTCCATTGAGCCTTAACTTGTTCGATTTCTCGGTTCTGAAGCACTATCTTTTTCCATATGCGCTAAGGCTATGGATGGAATTCTCCATCTGGCCCAAACTTCAATATAGACCATTCAATCACATGATCATCATCTTTAACATGCTTCTTAAGCAATGACACATGGAAAACATCATGAAATTTCACTATCAGAGGTAGTGAAAGTCGATAGGCTACTAGCCCAAACCTCTCAATGATAATGAAAGGTCCACAAAACATTGGTATTAGCTCGGAACATGATCCAATCTGCAAGTAGCTCTTCTTTGGTTTGATGTGCAAGTACACCTGTTCCCCAACATAGAATGCCTTGAACAACATGTTCCGATCTGCATAGCTTTCCTACCTATCCTGTGCATCCTTTAGATTTGTCTTTATAACCTGCATTTCATGTTCCATGTCTACCAACATATCTGGTCCAATAAATACCCTGTTAACTAGATTACTCTAAGTCATGAGAGTGTTACAAATCCATCCATACAATGCCTGAAAATGACTCATTCTCAGATATTCCTGATACCCATTGTTGTATGTGAAATCTACCAATGGAAGGTACTCTTCCCACTTTCACTATTGATGCATCAAATACATCTTCAATATGTCCTCCAATATCCTATTGGCCCTCTCTATATGTCCATTTGTCTATGGATGATAAGTCGTACAGAGGGCCAACTCTATGCCCAAACCTGCAAATAACTCCTTCCAAAACTTGGGAGTGAACTTTGCATCCATGTTTAACACAATATTCTTCAGAACATCATGAAATCTGACCAGATGTTGGATGAATACCTATGCTACATTTCTAACTGCAAATGTAGACTTCATCGGAATGAAATGTGAAACCTTCGTCAACCTGTCCTGAATAACCATGATGGAATCATGTTATCTCACTACGTTGGACAAACCTATAATGAAGTCCATGGAAATGACTTCCCATTTCCACTCTGTGATCATGCTCGGTTGTAGCAGTCCACTTGGATGCTTACATTCTACCTTCACACACTAACAATCACAAGACTTAACCACGAACTCTGCTACATCCCTCTTCAAATTCGACCAATAATAAAATCTCTTCATTACTGTCAGTGTCTTCTGATAACCTGGATGACCTAAATAAGGTTTGGCATGAAACTCTCACGAGATCATCTTCTTAAGCTCACTATTGTCCAGTACATATATCCTATCTCTAAACTTGACCAATCCATATGGTATAAGGCAATAAGCCACATCCTATGCACCTACACCTGTACCATTACTTGTACCTGTACCTATACTTGTACATATGGCATCGCTTGTACATGTATCTATAGTTGTACCACTACATGTACCTGTACTGGTACTCTATTGTAACCTATTCAAAATATCCATATATTCGACATCCTGCTGACCTGCTCGCAAGATCCTATCATGTAGATCTGTCCCATATGAGCTCATAGCTATTAAGTGATTTACCTGTATCCATCTGCTAAGAGAATATACCACTATGTTCTATTTACCCGTGATATACTTGATCTCAAAATCACACTCATTGATTGTAGCCAACCATAGACCCTGCCTACCATTCAAATTCAGTTGGGCAAATAGATATCACAAACCATTGTGATCACACATCAATGTGAACCTCCTATCCAGAAGATAGTGTCTCCACATCTTCAATGCAAGTATAATCAATTCCAACTCAAGATCATGCATGGGATAGTTATTCTCATGCTCATTCAACTTTTGTGACTCATAGGATACCACCTGTGCATCTTGCATAAGGACTCCACCGAGTCCTCTCTTGAAAGAATCTATGCATACTACAAACTCTTTTCTGGATATGCAATCTTTAGCACCGTTGCATGTGTCAACAACTACTTGAGCTGCTCAAAACTAGCCTCACACTCTTTTATCCATTCAAACTTATTACGTTTCCTTTACAATGATGTGATAGGATACGAAATTTGTGAGAAGTTTGTGATGAACCTCTAATAGTAGCCTTCCAAACCCATGAAGGATCTCACCTCATCCACATTTTTAGGAGCTACCCACTCCATGATGGCTCTTATCTTTTCTTGATCTACTTCACTGCCTTCCTTGGAGACAACATGCCCCAAGTAGTGTACTCAGTTTGAAAGAAACTACAATTGATGAGCTTAGTATACAACTGATGCTCTCTCAACAACGTCAACATTGCTGCTAAATTTTTGACATGCTCTTCCTCATTTTTAGAATATACCAGTATATCCTCAATGAACACAATAACAAACTTATCCAAATATTGATGCAACACACTATTCATCAAGCACATAAATGTAGATGGAGCATTATTTAAGCCAAATGGAACTACAACAAACTCATAATGCCCATACCTGGTCTAGAAGGTTGTCTTGTAAATGTCCTCCTCTTTAATGCATACCTAATGATATTCGGATCTCAAGTCAATCTTAGAGAACATTGTTGCTCCCTTTAGCTAATCAACAAGTCATCACTCCTTGAAAATAGATACCAGTTCTTGATGGTCACTTTTTTCAACTTCCTGTAGTCAATGCATAATTTGAGAGTACCATATTTATTCTTTATAAACAATACAAGTGCACCCCAAGGTGATACACTTGGCCTAATATACCCGTCTTCCAACGTTTCCTTCAACTGCAAATTTAACTCAACCAACTCAAGTGTGCTCACCCTATAAGATGCTTTTGATGCTGGGTTTTCCCCTGGACCTAACTCAATAGAAAATTCCACATCCTTGTGAGGTGGTAACTTTGTAATTTCCTCAGGAAATACATCCTTGAACTATTGTAAAACTAGGTACCTACTCAACACATCTGCATCTTCAACTTCCTTACCCTTATCACTAGAAATGTGCATTGCAAATAGCTTGCACCCTTTCCTGTGACTATGCTTTGCTTGCTTAGTTGTGACCATCCTAACTGATGTAGCTTTCAGCTTACTGTATAAGACTCTTGGTTCTCCATTGTCATCAACACACTCAGTGGATTTTTCATAACAATCTACCTTGGTTCTATGAAGATACAACAAATCCATTCCCAAAAAAATATTTTATGATCCCAACGGTAATACATTCGGATGTGTTGCAGTAGGCAAACCATTCAAATAAAATTAAAAAGCTCTTACCCACTGATGAACTAGCTTCTTCGTATTTATAGTCAAATGTACTAGACAAGACTCTGCATGTAATTCTTTACTCAAACCACACTCATCCACCAACTCAAGAGTAAGATAACTATAATTAGATCTAGCGTCAATCAAAATAGAAATAACCTGATCATAAAGCTTATCATCCATCTCAATGATAGATGCCTTATGATCTTCCTGTTTGTTATCTAATGTTGCATAGATATGTGGAATAATCTAACCAACATCCCAAACATTTTGTGCCTCCTTCGCATAGTATAATTGAGGTATACCATCCTAATTCTATAGACAATCTCTCCTATGACAATTGTCGCCATAAATCAAACACTCTATAGGCTTCCAACATGTCTCTTTGTTCTGTTCTCATGATCAGAATCCTTGTCCTCTATATAATGCATTGAACTTCTTAGGTGGTGCAACATTCTCCTTGTTACATGTATCCTGAGGCCTTTATCGCTTTCTATCCCATTTTATTTATTCTTAGCATTACCTCTCCAGTCTAGCTTAGTCTCACTTCTACACTTCGATTGTTCATAGAAATGCCTTAGCTTTCAAATGACCTCCTCCAATGATCTAGGCTTGTCAAAATCAATCATGTCTTTAAATGCAATCGGTAACCCACTAATGCACCTATAAATCCTGGCATTTTCCTTTATGAGGTAAGGCACATACCTCAACAACTCCAAGAATCTTCTAGTGTACTCATCATTTGTCATGGAACCCATCTTTAGCTCATAAAACTCTTTTTCCCTATCATCAAAATATCTCTCTGACAAATGCTTCTTCTTGAATAGTCACTCAAACTCACTCCAAGTCAAATCCTCCTCATGGATGCATCTGAGATTCTTCACATCTTCCCAACAAATGTTTGCTTTACCTTTGAGACTGAATGTAGCCACTCCATATTTCATGTTCTTTGAATAGTCATGTAATATGAATAAGTTCCTCATGACAAGCAACCATGCCTTTGCATCCCGAGGTTTCTTCATCTCTTTGTCAAATATTGGTGGATTTTCTTTCTTAAACGCATATAGAAAATATCCCCTATCACTCCTCCTGTAAGGATGATAACGATGACAATCATGATGTTTATCTGAATCAGAACTAGAATACTACATGTGTTTATCCCCTCTCCTATTTGGTGTGTCCAACAATCTGACGTCTCTAATTTTGTCATCTTTATCTGACATCTGAACACCATGTGACCGACTACCATATGCCCCATTAGTTATATCCTCCTACTCATTGCTAATCTAACGTGGTCCGTGTCACTACAAATCTGACAAACACTGAAGTATCACTGCATTTACCTCTGCTTGCTTCTCCTGTGCCTACATGATTCTATCATTATCTGCCTTACAACTCCTTATTTCTTCATTCAAGCTTCTCAGTGTATCTCCCAATTCAGAAGAGTTCCCAACACCATACTTCTCTTCAAATTCATAGGGAGTCTTTGTAGTCAACCATCTTGCTAGCCATTTGATATTTCTTCTTGAAATCAGCTAAACCAAATCACAATAAACCAACATACCTTAGCATAACTTAGGAATGATACATTGTTTGCAAGATCAACAAATCACCGTGATACATGTATAACATAATCATGACAGTATATAGAAACTTAATACATAAGCATATGACCATGCAACCATCAGTATAGCTAGGGTCGAGTCATTAATGCATGACCTTAAGAACAACACACACCACGACCTCGTGCATGAAAAAAGAAACTACATCACTCTACTCTTGACCACATTCAAACATGAACATGCATAAGCAATACATAAACAACTACACATATGCATAAGCACATATGATGAAGCACGAGTGAACGATACTTGAAATCAAACATGCAAGAATGGTACATGCAACCAAGCATACAATAATGAAACCAAACATGCAAGAATGTAACCAAGCATAATACAACGATACATGTAAGTGACATAAATTGACATGTAACCAATCATACACTCACAACGATGCATTCCAAAATAACATCCTCAAATTAAACATGACGACATCACTACAACCATGAATAACATCATGCAAATGCAATATGAACATGGAATGCAATGGTGAGAGACACATATGCAATTGACATACATGCATCACCAACACATAGCCCATCCAGTTTGAGGGGTGAACCATACTTGGATACCACTTTGTAACACCCTCCTCACACATCTATACAAGTAACCGACCAATCAGGGTAAACATGCAATGAGAGGCCACTATGATATGATTCAACCTCCTAAGTAACATTAAGGAAGTGGAACCGATGGAAACACACAATACAAGCATTCAACATCTACTACAGGACCCTCAAGGACTATTCAAATACTTTAGACAACTTTCCCTTTGGTTCCACTGAACATTTGGACAACTTAAGCCTCATTCACTCTCATGCTATAGGCATGACAACATCTAGAAACCCAAAGCCACTCTCACATGCTTACCTACTAGCAATTAGAGAGTAAATTTTTCAGTGGTATATGAGCGACCTCAGGATTTGAGCCACTTTTTCAAGCCTAGATCCCAAATCACTACCCGGAATTGAACCATATCTTCCTAATGGTAAAATAACATGGAAATGACAGTATTAAAACAAATACTTGTTTAATACATTGACGGGACCTCTACTAGCCATGGCAAAGATTTCATCAAACATATCATGAACATGAAATCTACATGTGTAAATAACAGTTCTGAGTATAGGGGTCTCATACTTAGCTGAGAATCACTAAGAACCATTGATGCCTCAATACATTAACTTCCATTCCTTCCATTAGGTCATAGATACATTGATCATTCAATTACAAGTAAAAAAATGATCAAATCCATACATGGTTGTTGTCATAAAACACATACATAATCGACATAATAGCAGTAGAAATACTCATGAAAGTACATCCATATAGACGACATATAATCCGTCTTCTCATAGAGATACAAGGAGAAATGACCTTTCATTAATGATGCAAAATCGAAACCCGAGATGGGACATGCACATTCCACCCGACCGTAGAATGGTTGAGCCAAATATATCTTCAGTCATTCACCCCTATGCCATATTCCAAACATGGATGTGGGATCTCATAGAACACATCAATCAAAAATCATGTAGGGCTTCTAGAGGCCATCCACCTGAACCCATCAAACAATGATTTCACCTCACAGTAGGACATCACAAAACCATCACCAGGTTTATCTCCATCCAAGCCTTCCAAGGCTTCCAGAGCTTTTGTTCCAACTAAGGCTTTCATGACTAGTAACTCAACCCACAACTGTTGCCATGCTTCTAAATCATTTGTCCAACCAAGGATTTGAGGATTAGTAACTCAACCCAAGTTATTACAACTCTTCCAGAGCGTGTGTCCAACCAGGGCTTCAAGGAACTAATAACTCAACCCAAGCTAAGGAAACATGAGAACCAACCAAAAACAAATAATGAAAGTAAACCCATAATCACCATCGCTATCCAAGAAATGGCAAGGCAATACATTGTCAATCACGGACATCCTCCATGCCAAGGATAGATCATGACCAAAAATCCACATGCATATGCGATGCATGCCAAAACTAATCTGATGTAGATGTTGATCCCGATGCCCTCTTGCGCTTCCCTACTCTTCCCTTGCCTTCCTGTTTCAAGAATCCAAGTATGCCATACTCATCAAGAGTGCTCCAAGAGAACTCTAAGTCTCCAAGAGTATGAGAGAGATAGAATAATGAGAGAGCTCCAAAATTGAGTTGACAAAAGGTTACCAACTGATCCTTATAAGAATTTTTATGAATGAGGCCTCTATTTTCTTCATTTCCCATCATTTTGCTTCAATTTCCTCCTATCATGCAACATGTAACCTTTCATCTCCCTTTTCTTTTAATTTCTATTATTTTCATAAATAAATGTGCCAAAAATGCCATTTTTCCTTTCCACAACCTTAAACATTGCCTTTGTCAATTTCTTTAGCCATAAACAATCACAAGTGATGCCCGTCACAAGGATTTTTCCCAACATTCAACTTGGAATAAGTGTTCCATCAACCGACTGTGGTTATTATTTTGCCTTTATTTACTTTTATTATATGGAATTTTCACCAGGGTTGTTACATCCATCAAATTCATTTGGAAACCTAAGTTAAAGTTTTCAAACCTTGACAGACAATGGACGAGAATGTTGATAAGAAAGGAGTACAACATTAAGATAAAAAGGTAACAAATAAGGAAGAAGAACCCAACTTTGAAAATGGATATTGATGTAAAATGTTAAACCAATATATTAAAAGAAATACTAAAAACGAGAACTAACATGCGAAGAATTTTTTTTTTAAACATATATCGTATCTAAATCTCCATTCAATATTTTCTAATTTAAATACTTCTCTCTCATTAACATCAACAAAATTTAACTTTAATATGAGATGCAACATTTTTCCAAACCTAAAATCACTAGAGTCACTCCTCCCTTTCCATCACCTTCCTATTTAAAAAAGTTGAATTCCATTAACAATATCTAGTTCCCATCACCTTCCTATTTGAAAAAATTGAAATCTATTAAGAATATCTAGTAGGAAATACAAATAGGAATATATGATTTACAAGAAAGAGAACCGAAAAATAAATTCAAAGAGAGATCCACTATTATTGTCTCATCAATTTTAGTTTATAATTTATACTTACATAAATCTTTGGCACAAATATATATTTGTTATGAAAGTGGATGAAATTTGACAATAAAAAGTAATGATATTACGATGACACTAGGATATTTTAAATTTTTTATTAATTTTAATTAAGAAAATTTATTTAGATGAATATGGTTAAATTTAATGGGTAATTATTTATATTTTCCTTGGTATTTTAAGATATGTGATGATTGTTACATGATTTTTCAAACCATCAATTTGTTAAGTTACATAAAAAATTACTCACATACATATAAGAAATTTAAATAGAATTATAGAAAACAAAAGAAGTTAGTGATTTTGTTGGTTGAGACTAGAAGATGAGCATAGACTCATCCATAGTGTATCGTTGGACTTATTGTTTTCTTCAATGACACTCTGTGATCTTACATTTTACACACTTAAGTATAAAACATAAACATTGAAACCTGAAGCTTAAAGGTTGAGACTAATGCAACATGTACACACCCATGGGCCATTGGTATTATATTTAAAACAGTGACATTCTTGTTTATGTAGGTGAAATAGTTGTTTTCGATTGATTTTGAATTTGATTTCCCCTCAAAGCGAGTGGTGTCTACTTACCCTAATGTTAGGGCATGTCCTTTCTTTAGTGTTGGAACATTGTCTCAGTTTTTATAAGATGGTTTTATTTATGGGTTTGATTAGAAAACAAATTCATTTTTTGGTTGGATATGAAAATTTAAAATGTGAAGTTCCTAAGACTATGATATTTTTGATACATTCACACTCGAATCTAAGCATAGTTGGGTTGTGCCTCATACATATTAGCCTTTTCTATTCTTTTTTCATTGTCTAAAAACTATCAATTTCTTCAAAATACATGCCTACAGATTATTATTATTTGAAATATTATAATCCTCCCAAATCCTTATCTATAAGTGGCTTCAAACTTGTATTGTTAAAGTAATGAGTTTAGCAAAGTAACTTTAAAACATTTCAAGAATTGTTTAGCATAATTTGTAAAACCTTTGAAATTAAGTAAATAATGACTATACATAATTGCATCAAATTATTGGCTAATTTGACATTAAAAATTAAAATAATTGAATGTGTTTAATCTTTTTATAATAATATAAAACATATAAATTTATGTTATACTTGATTAAGCCTTATTTTATGATGAACTTAAAATTTAAAATTTACTAACACACAGCTTATTTTAAGAAAACAAAAAAAATTATTTAGAAAACAAAAAAAATAACAAAAACCCATATTACATCGTAAAAAAGAAATTTTAAAGGAAATCATAATAAGAAAATTTACTTGTATGTGAAATTTATACCTAAATGGACACCATCTCATTCTCGGTTAGTATCTATTTTTCGGAAAAGGCACTACATCGGAGTGTCGCTTAGCAAGTTGTCTTACATTCACATATAAAATAATCCGAACACTTTATTCTGACGGAACAGCATTGAAATTCTAGCATCTCTAGCGGTATAACGTTCGTTCCCAGTCTTTTTCTTTTTTTCCGGTTAACAATTAGGCCAAACACTTTATTTTCTCGTGTACCAGAATTCGAATACATGGTTTTTATAAGGTATTTAGGTTTTAAGAAAAACTATTGAATCACCAATATGTACTCAACAGATGCAAAATTATTGACATTGTACACTGAAATTATATATCATCCGATTTAACATACTTTTCAATTTAATGTTATCTATTGAGAAATATACATCAGACATAAGGTTATATATGATTATTCCGGCTATTAATGGTATATATTGAGAAATATACATCATTAATGTTTCCGTTTATGAAGAGAAGACATAAGGTTATATCTGATGATTCGGCTATTAATGGTATATATTGAGAAATATATATCATTAATTATCGCTTTTATAAACAACAGATATAAGGTTGTATCTGATGATTCCAGTAGCCAGAGCATAGTATAATATAGATACGTAGTGGATATTTCATTCAGCTCGCAGTTTTAGCTCTCGGTTTTACTATCCACCTGACATGTCCAATTGAATCCATTATTGTAGTGGGTACAAATAGAGGACTGCCTATTATTCCCCGGCAAAATTGGTTTCTAAGAAGATGTGACCCTAAGAGCATACAACTGGCAAAACATTAGGAATATATGCGTTATATGATTGTTGCCACCTCAAATGTATCACTGACGAATAGTTGAGTACAAATGAATTCAATGGAATACAAATAAAGAAAAGCAGACAGCCAAATTAAAGCACAGACAACAAAATTATAAGGTTAAACAACAAAGCAATTGTGATTCTTTTGCATATGTATATATACATACATACAAGGTCTGTGTGCGCCTAAAGTCCATAGATCGAATATTTGAATAAGAATAGAGTACGGTGTAGGGTCGAAATATAAATTGGAAATTCTGAACCACGCTGTTACTCTGGAGAGGATATTATTTTCCAAATTTTGCATTACAATTTTTTTTTAAACTTTTTTTTATATCTCAAAAGTCTGTCTATTTGGATGAACATCTAAACTTTTTGTTGGGATTATGCTTCCCACCTTTTTTTAGATTTTTCTGGCACGGATTGTTTCAAGCTTCGGTTTTCCCTTATGAAGTTCTATCTATCAATGTATTATCTGCTCATTATATACTTTATATAATATAATTATGCTTTTGAGTTCCTGGAAAAAAGAATAGAGAATAGAGTACAGTGCAAACGGCATCTGTGTCTCTCTCCTTTGTCTGGAGGTTTAAGCGGAGATATTCGACTCCGAAAAAATGCAAGGAGACCATTCATTGATGAAAGACACTGTCATGGTTCGATTTAGGTATGAGTTTTGTATTAAGATTTTTTAAATTTGTCGACCAACTAGTATAATAAAAATTGTTTTTTTTATCCTCTTGTGCCCCTTATTTTAATGAAGTAATTTTTTGGTTATTAAGATTGCAATTTTAATATAGAAATATTTTCAATATGATTAAGATTTTTAAATATTTAAATTAAGATTCTCAAATATTTAAATTACTATGCCCAGCCATTAAATTATTATGCTAAGCCATTAGGCTAGTGTCTTTTAGTCATTCGAATCTGATTACCTATGTATTATTGATAACACCATTGATTAGTTCTATATTATTGACGCTACCATTTAAATAGTCAAGGAAGATTATTTATCACCCACTACCTAAATACATAAGACAGATTATTCATCATGCATTAGGTCCATCATTGTCTTAGTGCAAGCTTGTATGACATACCATAATGTATTATGCATTTTATGCAACTTAAGTGGGTTTTGAGTGGGTCTAATGGTAACGGGCATGTGTTTCCTTCTAAGAGGTCACAAGTTCGAAACAAAATTATTTGACGTATGTGGTGACCGATCAGAATCTTGAAGAGTGTGGTAGAAGGTGACAACGAGAACAAGTTTATGCTCATTTTTGCAACTTGTTATAATATCCACATAGTGGTAAACTTTTGTCTAGAGGCTTATCATTCTAGCAGTCACTCTCTGCCATGCCTTTCACGGATTCCAGTTCATCATAGGAGATGTCAAATAGCTTTTGCCAGATAAGTACAATTCATAACATGCCATGGCATGTCATACCAATATACATTAAACCAACAATTAATTTATTTGTATACTAAATAATCTTGAGCATACAAACACATTAAGTTCCTTGTCATTACCATACATTTTGAAAACTGCATTAGGCATTGTGGCTGAGATACTTACGCATCTATTCAACCCGGGAGACGATTGGCTACATAGTCTAACTTATATACAAAATGTCAACAAATCCTCATCCATCTTAAGTTGAAATAAGAAGCCTTCGGCTAATTACTTCCATCTTTAAGGTGAAATTGTGGGGAAAGAAAGAGGTATAAGGGAAAATGAAACTAACATATTATAGTTATTTGATTAACCCAAATTTTGGAAACCAAAATTACCTTTGTATCTTGACTAATGTCAACATTGGCAAGATAAGAAATAGTTCTCATGAGCTTCATAGTGAAACTAGTTGCTGATCAATTTCAAAAATGCCATCGGATGAAAGAGTTTGTCATTGTGCAACCCTTAGTGAGATGGAGATGAAAAATAATTTCTCGTATATTTTTAATCTTATAGGCACATTCAATCTAATTTTCAAAATATTTTTCATGCTATCAACCTTCTTGATTTTTTAAGTCAACAAAACTATGGTGATATAGGAATGTTTCTCTGACTTTATTTTGAGCACATAAATAGAATATTAAGGAATTTCAATTCATATGTTACCCTCTTAAAGAACAATATACTATATAGGCCTTAATGGACAATATTTTTCTTCTTCATCATCATCATAATCATATTTCTAAATTTTCCAATATTTTTAGTTTAAAATTTTCCAAATTAATATTTATAACATGAAGTTAATTTTCTGAATAATATATCATAACTTGCACAATTATATTTCTTTATTATTTTCTTTTATTAAATAATCAATATTATATTAATAATCATCTCTTTGGTTAATATCTAGGTTTTCTATCCTTATTTGTCTTTAAAAAGGTAAAGCTACCATTATCATGTTTTGAAAGGAATATTGCTCTCTATGTAATTATCACTTGACTAATCTGATAGCTCTGTTTCTTTTACATAAATAAGATTAGGAGGTAGTGATAATCCCTGGCAGGAAAGTCAAATGAGAAATTGGGCATAGTGAAACCATTCTTCTTTGTTCTTGCTCACATGGTTTGCCCATAAAGAAATTATTAGTGTTCTTTCTCAGATGACTCTCCCATAAAGAAACTATTGTTTACCCATTTGATTGCAACATTTGTTCCCCTTCATTTTCCATGAAACATTGTCCCAAAGGTGTCAGAACCAAGTTCCCTCAATTATTCAAGTTACGCATTTTCTACTATCTAATAAAATGCATGTAAATATAATGAGGGAATTCTTCATACTAGACTAATGAATTTCAGACTAACACTTGCAAAAATCACATAAAAAGTAATTGGATTTCAAAATACTGAAAAATAAATCTCTAAACCTACAACTGCTTAATCAATCCATTAATTCACACATTGAAGGTATCTAGAGAATTAATTCTTTCTGTTCTAGAAAATGTAATACAGGATTTTACCATAATTTTGGATTATGTTATTGGGTATGTTACAGATTAATTCATAAATCAACAATATTTTTTTAAGGAAATATATATAAATTCCAAATATCAATGACTTGAATGTCATATTTAAATATAATAATTACCAAATATGCCATTTCCTTTGTGACTTTTGATTTACAATATCTCCAAAGACAAGTTCTAGAGCTCTATAGTATAGAGAACATATACATGTTATATTTCGTTTCCCGTTCACCTGATCACACAAGATGGTGAAACTTGATTATGAAGTTAAAAAATCATAAAATAATAATATAATCATGTAGTTTAAACATAATGTAGAATTTCCTAGAAAATAATGGAAATTCTGACAAGATTTTGATAAAAATCTGGTGATTTTTTTTGGAAATTGCATGTATAGTTGTCAAGCTTCGATATTTTTGTTGTTGCTAAGGTTTTTGATGGTGCTAAATCTATTTACACCATAAAAAATGAGATTCAAGGACTCCTACAATCAGAATTTTAAGGAAAAAATGGCTAGATTTTAGCACGTTTTGGCTCTCTAAGCAAATTTACTCACCCACTAGACAAATTCAAAGATAATTCTAAAAGTTTACTCACACAGAGGATCAAAAGTAGCATGAAATATTCATTTACACCACATTGGCAATCACCATCCCCCTTTTGTGGAAAATTTCCATGGTGGAATATTGATGATAGTCACCTTGAAACTTTATGATATTCTTTGAAATTACCCAAATGGGGGAATACATTGCACTAATGATTGTAAACATACAGTTTATAGTAGACATAGTGTATATGGGACATATTTGTTCCATATTTTAATGGACCAATTGCAAGAGAATAAACTTTTATAATCCTTTCCATTAGAAAATACATTTAAGATTTTGACTATGCTGCCTATTTTAAACACATGGCTCTCTTACCATTGCCTAAAAGAGAAGATAAATCCATGTATACTTGAAAAGAAAACAAATATAGAAAGAATTAGAAAGTTAAAAACATCGTGAATTCCAAATAGGGTATGACCATTTAACTTGCATGAACAACAACATTGTGAAAGTCTAGAATTTGGACACCATGGAACTTCACAATCCTTAAAATTTCTGGTTACCATAATTTTCATAAAAAACTAAAGAAGGAACATGGAATGGACATATAACCAAAAATGCAACATCTAAAGTGACAGTAAATTAAAATGGTGAACTGGTGTCATGAGGGGATTTACCCACAAAAATATTCATATCCAAGATCTGATGCAAGGAATTTATTTGAACGAAACATGAAAAATCTGTTGGAAAGCTCATCAAAGATACAAATTTAGCTTATTTTCGGCCTTAGTACCTTTAACTGATATATAAATCTTCTTATTCTCATTTGGATTGTTGTCCCATAAACTATATTTCATCTTCCTTATAAGATTTCCATAGAGCCTCTATAATTAACTGTTGATTCCTTGATCCAGATCTCTTCAGGTACCAAAATTAACCAAGATATTTTAATTCTTTGATGTTAGCATAATTGCATGTGAAAGAGTATGAAAAAACCACATGTCCATACTATAAGAAGATGAAACATAATGTGACTATCTAATCAAAGAACACAAACACATTGATAATGAAGATCACTTAGTGGGGGTTATGCCTTTGGGCATGGTGTCAAGAGTGAGGAGGACACTTCATTAAATGCTAGAATGTGATAATGATTAAAAAGTACATTTTTTGTCATTACAAGGATAAATACCCTCAACTAGAATATCACGTCTCTCCAAAATACGTTCTCTCTATAGGAGCTCTCACTCAAATGGGCCCTCTTTTAGCATGACAAGCTAATAAAATCTCACATGATGTGGCATACAAGTATCCCTCAACATATTGGTAATCAAGTATCTCAACAAAAAAAACATCATTTCAGTAAATCAAAAGAAAGACATGGCATAACTGCATCATATACCTCTACTTTCGGGGATGGCCTAAAAATGCAAAGCTCAGGTGATAAATGGATTGCATCTTTGAATTCGTGGCACAAAATTGTGTCAAATGATTATAATCTTGGCCCCTTTATGACACTGTTAGAATATGGACCCTCAGAAATCTCAAAGATTCCCTCAAATATTCCTTCTTGGAGATGGCCGAAAAATATGTTGCTCAGATGGAAATACTGAGCACACTACTGCGCTTCTTGTTAAGTTGAATTAAAAATTACTATAAAGTCGGCATCATTCTATCTGAATAAAATCTCAGGCTCTAAGGGAATATTTTAGATTCCATAAGACTTGGTAAAGATTCCTTGTTGTTGGATGCCTCATTTTATGCTGCTCATATGAGGAAACATACCACAACATCGTGTTCCTTGCAAAATTCTAGTTCTTTTGAGTATCAAGTTGACATGTTCTTTTCACTGTGAAAAATCACCCCCGAGGAAATATTTTAGATTCCTCACAGCATCAGAGAATATTCTATGGAATGTTCTAGGGAATATTTCCCTAGAATATTTTCACCTCAAAGAGTGTTCTAGCTCCTGGTTCCCACACTCGTCGTGGTTCCACCACTGCACCTCTGTTGCCCAGTTGAATGGAGAACTTTGTTTTATGTAGGATTTCGTGGCAGATATTTTCAAATAACAAGCCAATGACTTGTTGGCAAACACTGTTGAGTTATCTGGGGATGGGCTATGTTCAAAACCCACCCACCCCATACTTGGTTCAAAATTCATTTTTAAAAAATAGGGAATTGTTTTTTAATAGGTGGTTATGGTTTAATAATACACAACGACATGGTCATTAATTGGTTTATGTTTTCATTTTTGGTTGCAGGGTCACCACCAACTAACCGGCCCACCAGACGGTGTGGGTTTGACACCCGCTGACCCCATTACAGTGTTGTCACTTTAATGTGTCAGGTGGTGGGGTTTGACCACCTTCCAGCCACATATATTGTAGAATTTCTTATAGATTCACAAGCTCATACAATTTACTAAAGCATATGACAAGAGTCTTCTATTGTTAACATGCGAAAGGCAATAGATCAATGAAAACAATATGAACAAGAAGAAGAAAAATCAATGGCACATAAAATAATAAGTTTTCTTGGGGAAAGACACTACTCAAAATCTTTCCTATATATATTGAATTAAAGAAAAAATATAAGTGAAGATACAAATCTTGTTCTCACTAGAAAAATTCCACACAAGTATGCTCAACTCTCTACCTCACAAGCCCACTCTTACCAGCACTTAGCCAATTGTCACTGCCTGCCAAGCCCCTATTTCCTTACATAATTTCTAGGATGAATAGATCATATAAAGGGAATTCATGATTCCAAACCTACAAAATCCAAACATAGGTCCTTCTTTGATTGCATGCATGATATTTACAACTCAGTAAATCATAGAACTGATATTACACTGTCCCTGAACTCTAGTCTCAACTAAGTGTTTCTCTGAATTGATATGCATAAGTTTCTCATAACGGAATCTTTAGTTAACTGGATTAACACTTGTGGATGGACTAGTGCACCAAATGACTGTTAGTCCTCTATTAGTTCCCCAAATCGTTACAACTAATTGAACTAACCATAACTCAGTAAACTGAGTTATCTAATTACAACTCAATTTAACATCATACTAGACCCCTAAAATTTATGGAGAACACTTACATGACTAAAAAAAGACTTCCAACTCATAATTCCTAAGTTAACTAAGTCAACTTAACTTAGTTAACTATTAAAAGTTGCTATGCGAAAATAATTACAATTTAATTCACAATTTAATTCAAGGAGAAATTAAATTGGAATTTTTGGATTATATTTTTAACATTTGTTGTTTCTATTTTCAACACTCCCTCTCAACAAGAAAGGAATTCAACTCAATCCAGGTCCTAAGCCTTTGGAATGTTTTGCATGCAACACTTCTCTCTATCGTTGTTGCTACAACAGCTCTAGAAACAAAAAAAAAACATGCAACCTGAATTAGTATGATGCATCTTTCGTCAAAGTTTTTGAATGCTACTACCTCTGTCCACTGAAAACTTTGCGCTTTTTTAGACTCTAAATTTCTACACTATTTTCAACCCTTCTTTGTGATCTTCAGTATTTGAATGCTCTAGCCTCTTTCACTCAGATCTATGACTGCATCAATCACTACTCATTCCTTCTGCTACTACGTACTTTTGGGCTCTCGTAGCAATCTATAATCCATGAGATAAAACCTCTCTATGGACCCTGCCTAATTTAAGCCCTCTTGAGACTATCAATTCAAATTGCCCCACCTCACGTCTTGAGGTATGGCTTCATGTTCTCCCTCTGTCCACATGGCTCGAAAATTTCCCCTACTGGAGGTCTTTACATGAGTGAATTCCTCCACTCAATATCCTCTCTACTTCTCCAACAGTGGCTACTCCACAATTGTCTAAGACTGCTTCTAAGAATTCTTCTGGGGATGAATGTTGATAGGTAATTTACTCTCCCTCTCAACGACCAAGTCTCTACCCTTTACCTTGCTTCTCAAGGATTTGCATGGATTTTGTACCTTAAGAGCGTATAGTTTCTTGACCCATGCACTGATCTGTTTAACCTGTCATATGGTGATGATCATAAGGAAAGCCTTCCCCTTACTAAAAATCACATCATAGCCATGGTCTTCCAATACCACAACTGAAACAATATTCCTCTTTATTATTGGAACATACATCACATATGTCACGTTAAGAGGGGAGATAGACTCCCTCTAAAGGGTAACCATACCCAACTAGATCGCACTATACCTCACATCATCTCGAAAGTTTATGCTCTCCTCGAGGTCTTTCTCCTCAAAATCCCTAAAGAGATATTTGCTCTCATTCATTTAGAACAAGGCAATACTATCACGATAACAAATGCCTCCCATTACAATGCTAGCCACACATGCAATGAGAGTGAAATCAAGTTCAAATTGTGAAGCTAGAGCTTCACCTCCTGTAGCTACTACAGGCTCCTTCTTGCTTGCTTTCTTCTGAGGGCAATTCACGGCATAGTTCCCGTGCTCATGACAATGAAAACACTTGAATTTTGACAAGTCTATATTCTTTCTACTTGCCTCACATTGGAACTTATTGCCGTTGGCCTTCTTTTCCTTACTCGCTAAGGAAAATTCCACTTTCACTTCCTTGGAAGAGGTTCCATATGTTGTGTTTTGTCAAAACTCCTTTGTAGCAAATTTGACCACATTCGTTCCCAATGTCTATCCTCTCTCTCCCATTAATAGTGTCCTGATAAATATGAAAACTCTTGGGAAGTCCTAGAAGATCTAGGCTCACCATATCATCCTCAGAAACAATGATTCTAACACTTCCAAACTCATCTCTACAATGAGTGGACTTGGTCAAGTAATTTGGAATAGAGTCACCCACCTCCATCTTCATTTTTCGAAGTTTATCTTCCAGTGCCAACTTCCTATGGTCACTATTGTTTTTGAAAAGTTCTTTAAATTCTTTCCACATAGCATACAAAGTATCCTTCCCATGAAGAATCGAGACAATGTGGTCTCAAACTCCCTCCAGGATTATCTGCCTCACCCTTGCCACACACTTCTTCCACTCGGATAGATATTTTTCATCTGATGTTGGTGGGTTAGGAATGTCTTGGTCAATGAATTCCTTTAAGTCATTATCATCCAACACGACCTACATCCTATCCTTCCAGGCTATCTAATTCAAGCTTCCATCCAAGGCATACTCGAGTCGGAAACTGTAGAATGCCATCTATCGATCCTAAAGTTTGTATTGCAAATTCGAATTTCACATGTAACCCAAAAGTCAAAACTTCAAAATTTCCTCTAGTATATTGAATTCAAATCTGATACATGTAGAATTTCCTATAGATTAACAAGCTCGTGCAATGTTCCAAAGCACAAGACAAGAATCTAATTCTCCTTTCAACTACTAGAAGCCAATAGATCGATGAAAACAATATGAAAAAGAAGAAGACAAATCAATGACACATAAAAAATAAGTTTTCTTGTTGAAAGGAAATTCTCAAAACCCCACCTATATGTATTGTGTTAAATTAGAAATATGAGTGAAGATACACAACTTGTTCTCGCTAGAATAATTCCGCACAAGTAGGCTCAACTCTCTACCTCACAAGCCCGCTCTTAGCCAAAACTTAGTCGGTTTTCACTACCTTCCAAGCCCTTGTTCCCTTGTGCAATTCCTAGGATGAATAGCTCATATTTAAAGGGAATTCATGCTTCCAAAACTGTGCAATCCAAACATAGGTCATTCTTTGATTGCATGCATGATATTTACAACTCAATAAATCATACAACTAATAGTACACTATCCCTACACTTTAGTCTCAACCGAGTCTTTCTCTGAATTGACATGCATGAGTTTCTCATGAGGGAATATTTAGTTAACTAGAGTAACACTTGTGGATGCACAAGTGCACCAACTAATTGTTAGTCCTCTATTAGTTCCCCAAACAATTAGAATGAATTTAAGTGACCAGAAATCAGTAAACTGAGTTATCTAATTACCACTCAATTTAAACTCATATTGAACCCCTGAAACATAGGGAGAACACTTACATGATTACATAAAGACTTCTAACTCAAAATTCCTAAGTTAAATAAGTCAACTTAACTTAGTTAGCTATTACAAGTTTCTATGTGAAAAGAATTACAACTTAATTCACAATTTAATTCAATGACAAATTAAATTGGAATTTTTGGATTCTATTTTTAACATTTCTTGTTTCTATTTTCAACATATATTAATATGTGGTATGGGGTTGGGGGTTGTCAGGGATGGAAGACCACCAACCCAACTTTCTATTTTTGTTTTTTGTTTTTTTGTTTCTTAATTTTTATAACCCAACCATTCAAAAACATTCAACCAGATTTTAAGGGTTACTGACGAAATTAAGTAGGCAACAAACTTTCCCTTTATGACCATTATTTTTCGTGCATCGAGATTCAGATAATTTGTTTCTTCGTTATTGACTTCCACTTAGCCAAGTTTTACCCAAACTTTTATCTGCTATAACTAGAGCATACGAACTCGGATTTGAGTGTCATTCACATCGTTGGAATCAAGACAATCAGTACTACGATCTAGTCCTATTTTCACTTCAATCTGATGACTTTATTTTTTGAATTGTTTTGAGCCACTTTTATGTTTTTAATGTTTGTCGATCCACCTGCATCATTCGTGCCCACTTAAGAGCTATTGGTCCCAAAAGCATGAACATAATATGGAACTGATGTGTTACATTATGTACATGAAAATTCTCCAGACAAGTCACACTTCCTCCTCCACCCTTGTTCTTTGGAGCAATAAGTGACACCGCAACACCTACATCCTTTACAAACATGTAGTACAATATTTGAAAATTCCATGCTAAATTACATGACCAATCACGACCCAAGCATCCCCATACTTGCCATGAGTTTATAGGACACACTCTTTGGTCAAGTTTTCATTAGAATAGAATCCAATTCCCCAACTATCAATAAGAGGCCAAAACATCATCATTGTGTTAACAAGCGATGGAAAAAAATCATCACTTTTACATTTATATCACAACACATGATTTACAAAATGCGGTCGTGAAAAGCTACTATATCTAGAAAAACCAACTCTCACTCATCAAAGTAAATGGGTCATCATCCTGTGGTTGATTCACTTGTTGAACATGTTCATTTGTTGGTTCCTTCATAGGTGATTTGTCCTAGAGATGCTATGTGGCTTTTCTATGTCCACCTCTATTGCAATGACTATGGAAAGTATTTTTCCTCTAGACCTACTTAACCTTCTTCCCCTTATCTGGAGAAGGCCTTTCATGCCTCATCATCTTTCTTGCTTCCATTGTCTTCCAACACTTAAAAGTCACATGGTTATGTAAACTACAAAAGGTACATGATTTTCTATGCCATGATTTAAGAACATGAATGTAATCAAAATTAATTTTATAATACTGAGACTTTTTATACCTCTCTTGGTTGTCTCCGGTGTGATCCTAGCAATGAGAGCTTCACCTAGCTCTTCCTCTTCAATGTGCATTGTCATGGGAGGATCTTGATGTGTTCCAATCATCCTATCTCTCTGATGGCTTTGAAATGGCTTGGAATCTTTTGCTGCCTTCAAACACTCTCCTTCAGTGTACCCCAAACCTGCAAAACAAGGTCTTTGTACAACCTCCAATGGTTGAGTGATTCATTGGCCATTAACACCAAGTGCTCCTCCTTTATAACCCATATTGGTAAGGCGTCTCATTCCAGTTCCTAAAATGGGGACCTCGAGGCTTCCATCAGAAATAACATCATGTGAAAATGAAACTGAAGAATGATCAACATTGTTTACCTCTACTGTTGATTCTATAATAAGTGATGATTGCTTCACTAAGCCTTCATTTTGTTTCAATTTTTCCAATATCTCTTCCAAAGCTCATAATTGAAGCTGTAATATCTTCTTCTCCTCTTTTTATTCTCATAGAAGTCTCCTCAATTTAGGATTCTTTTCATGAAGGCTCTGATTCATCTCCTCACATGAATGATGAGAACATGATGAAGAAGATGAATAATCATTGGAAGATGGAGATGGAGCATCATCCTCTTCTATTTGTTTCTCCTATCCCTCTCTTGCCATATTTTCCTCATAATCCACATGCATTAAGTATACCATGTGTACCATCCTTAGGAAGTCGTAATAGAGATATCCCTTGTTCTCCATTTACCTTCATGTTGCACATTCAATCATTCCCACTCACAATTCACGTCAGCGAGACGACTGCTATGATACCAAACTTTATTTAGGTCTCTTCAGCTACAGAAATTAACGAAGATATTTTACTTCTCTGATGTTAGAAAACTTGCATGTGAATGAGTATGAAAAAGCCACATGTACATAGTTTAAGAACATTAAACATAATGATGACCATCAAATCAAAGAAAACAAACATATTGATAATCAAGTTCACCTAGTGCAGGTTACATCTCTAAGCCTAGTGTCAAGGGTGGGGAGTTCGCTTCATTAAATGTTGCAAGATGATGATGAGTACATAGTACATTCTTTGTCATTACAAGGATAAATGCTCTAAACTATAGTGGCATGTTTGTCCACAAGACATTCTCCCTATAGGAACTCTCACTCAAATGGAAGCTCTTTTACCATGACAAGCTAATAAAATCTCACATGATGTGGCATACAAGTATCCCTCAACATAATGGTAATAGGGGATCTCAATAACAAAAACATCATTTGAGGAAATCAAAAGAAAGACATGGCATACCTGCATCATATACCTCCACTTTCAGGGATGGCCTAAAAATGAAAATCTGAACTAATGATATAGCCTACACCACTGAATTTGTGGTGTGAAATTGTGTCAAACCACTATAAACTTGGCCCCTTTCTGACACCATTGAAATATTGACCCTCAGGAATCTAAAAGATTCCCCCAAAGATTCCTTCCTGGATATGGTCAAAAATTTCACTGCTCAGCATGAAATTCTTAGCACATCACTGTGCTCCTTGTGAAATTCTGTGAAAGATGACTATAAAGTCGACATCATTCCCTCTTTGTAAAAAAACAACCTCTAGGGGAATCTTTTAGATTCCACAAGATTCTGTAAAGATTCCTTGTTGTTGGATGCTTGAATTTTTGTTGCTTAGATGAGAAAATGGACAATACCATAGTGTTCCCTATGAAATTATGTTTCTTTAGAGTGTAAAGTTGACATGTTTCTGTCACTTTGAAAAATCACCCTCGAGGGAATATTTTAGATTCCTCACTGCATCAGAGAATATTCTATGGAATATTCTTGGGAATATCCCTGTAGAATATTCTGTCATTGAAAAGCATACTATCTCCTGGTTTTGCATGATTGTCTTGGTTCCGCCACCCCTCCTCCACTTCCTGATTGAATGACGAACTTTGGGTTATGTAGGATTTTGGGGTAGAGATTTCAAATAATGAACCAATGACTTGTTGGCAACCACCAACGGGTTATGTGGGGGCAAGTTTGGTTCAAAACCCACCCACCCCATACATGGTTCAAAATTAATTTTAAAAAATCACGACAACATTTTTTAACAGGCAATTGTGGTTTAATAATACACGACAACATGGTTATGGAGTGGTTAATGTTCTCGTTTTTGGTTATGGGGTTGTTACTGGCAAGGGTTCAACACCAGTCGGCTCCATTATGGTGTTGTCATTATAATGTTCCCAGTGGAAGGGTTTGAATTCCTTCCACCCGCATATATTAATATGTGGTATATGGTTGGGGTTTGGAGGGGGTGATGACCCCCTACCTAACATTATATATATTTATTTTTATAACCCAACCATTCAAATAATGTCAATAGGATTTTAAGGGTTACCGGTGAAATTAAGCAGACAAAATTTCTTTCCTTTCCGACTACCATTTTCCATGTGTCGAGACTCTATCAATTTGTTGCTTCATTAGTGGCTACCACTTGGCCAAGATTGAACCGAACTTTGACTGGCTATGACTTGAGCATATGAACTTGAATTTGAGATTCATTCATGGCATTAGAATCAAGATGATGAGACCTATGATCTGGTTATGGTTTCAATTCAATCTGATGACTTTTTTTTTTGAGCCATTCTGAGTCACTTTTGAGTTCTAAATGTTTCTAGAGCCACCTAGATCATTCCTAAATCTTGTAACCCTTGGTCCTTGGTTTTTAGCATTTAGGACATCCAATTTTTCATTATTTTTCATTATTGCATCATTACCTCATTCGATTGGTATACCTTTGTAAAAAAAATTCCAGGTACATTCATTTGGTCTAGATTGAAATCCATGTGCCCCAAAACAAGGACTTGATCTACTGAATGTGTTTTTGTGAGGATATGGTCTGTTAAAAATGGCATGAGGCCTATTGGCTCCAAAATCCTAAGTAAGATGAAGGTGATGGGGTGAAAACAAAAGTTAATTAACTATAACATATTGATAACTCATTTATTCCATTAGAGGATAACAATGTGTAGAATGCATGACTTGAGCCATCTAGACACATCCTCGGCCATCTCTTTACCCATTCTCACTTTCATGTGAAGAGAATGAACTCAAAATTAATAGAAGAGGGTTTCTACACTCTTTACACTCTAGGGCGTGGCATCATCAATAATATTTTTTATGATCATTTATAGGTGCCATGGATTCCTGATTATGGCATATTTGCAAAAGTTTCCAAGCATATGGCCCTGTGGCCTTTCATTACTTTAATTTATTCAATAAAATAATGACATATCAATTGTTCAAACTCTTGTGGCCCTGCATGCCATACTCGATGAATGTGTGGCTATAAAGAGAGTGAGAAAAAAGAAACAAATTAGAACTAGAACCATAATTTGTCTCACCAAAGAAGCTTACACTTGAAATCATCCTAAATATGTCAAAATGAAAAAAAGATAGGATAAATAACAATAGTGATTAACATATCATTACAGAAGGTAATGGCTACAAATTTTTACCAAGTGAAGCAATAAATGTAGCTTGTGAAACCATTGATGACATTGAATAACTTGAGGGAGTTGCTTGTTTGAAACTATTTTCCTTCAATTCAAGAAGAAATTGTCCCAATACCAACATGGTTTTTAGGAAAAATACCCCTTGACATATCCATCATTAAATGGAAATAAAGGCATTACAAAGCTAGGTCTTGGAAACAAGGGGACACCATTAGTGTTCCCATTATTAAAATTGGCATTTTTAATGTCTATTTTTGTTTTATCAAAAGCCATGGGTGTAGAAAATTCTCCTTGCAGTGGGGGAGGTTTCGAAGGATGAAAATATTGTGCAGCTTCTCCAGAGTGTGTTGAAAATTATGAGGTGGTAATTACTGTCAAAAAGTAGTATTGTGAAAAAGTGGTATTGTAATAAGAGAGTGAAAATGATCCTTCTCAAAAATGCCTTGAATAGTGATCAATGAATCATTCTGACCAATGAATTGCTTGACCATGACATGTTGTTGGAATTATGATACAAGTGTTATCATTGATGGAAACTCACTCACAAGGTAGTTCAATTTTGATGAAAGCAATCCACAGTGTAATAGATCCATTCAGATGTAACAGGGCATTGGTACAAAAGAACAGGAAGATGGAAGTAAAGTCTACTAATCGGAATGAAGATGTCGAAGGAAAAGGATGGTGAAAAGAAGTTTAGTATATATACATAGGTTCACTTAGTCAGAAAAACATATACACATAGGTCCACAGGACAAAAAGTGCATATACTTATACATGCACTCCCACAAGAGGAAAAGTGTGTACAGGTTGGAAAATCAAGGAATTTCAGAAGTAGAGAATACCAGGGGTCAATACCATGGTATTAGCCCACAATATTGAGCGAAGTAACGACTATTTGATCCTACCCAAGAATACCACGGGTCCTAAGTGGTTTTGGTCTCTGGTATTGAGAAAGTCCTAAAACTATATAAGGAAGAGAAGATCATAAGGTCAAGTGTGCAAGTGAATGGGTTTCTAAGGAATACTTCTATTTGAAGCATATTTAATGTTGCAGGGGCTATGTTTGTGATTTGATCTGAAATATTTTTTGCACCTTGAGTTCAATTTCAGATCAGGATCATGAGACCTGAAATGACCTATCATTAAATGATCTGATATTGGTTGGGCTATATTTCATTATGTATACCTATTTAATTCTTTAAATGCCATGATCAAAATTTGTCTGAAGTCCCTAATTGCAAAAAAATTATGAGTTAATATTTGCAGTTATATACATTGGTTTGCCTCGGTAGAGGCACATGTAAACGCAGGTTCTACTCTTTCGAGTAGTGTCTAAAAAAGAAAAGACCTTTTTTCTTTAGACCTGACTAATCTATCTGATGAGTTCTGTTGTTTTATTTTTTCTGTCAATGAAGTCTTCTTGGATCTTAATGTAAAAATGAATGCATAAGGGTTTTTGTATTTGATTGATTGATCATATAAGTTAGAAGGGTGATCTCTACTACTACTTGTGTAAATTGATAGTAGATGTTCAATGTATTTTTGGGTGGTAGAGACTTCACTCAAAAGTTTTATCTTTCAGTTGTTTTGAAGGTATACATAGGTTTCATTAAAGTAGCATATGTTGGCTGATAAAAGGTTCCTTTTAAAACTCCTAATTATCCCACATTAATCATCAACCTGGGCAAGTCCTCTTATTTCACGATTATACACAATATGTGGTTGCTATTAATTCAGAGAGTAATGTTTCCTAAATTGAAGTATAGGTCTTGACACAAGAATAAATGGATGCATCTAATAAACTCCAATTGTAATGATTAAAGGAAATATCAAAACTCAATCCTCTACTGAAATCAAATCTTACAATAGTTGATGTAACAACATCGTCAACCAAGAGCACAGTAACAATAACTCATCTCTTCTTAGTTGATTCAATCTAAACTATACTCAATCTCTATGAAGCAATCAAAATAGGAATGATATCAATTCTGAGACTCTAATAGTAATAATCAAACTCTTACAGATGATTAAATCAATGCGATGCACTATCTAAATAATTTATGTTGTAGTAAACAAAACTCAAATCGAATGATGACGTTGTAAATTATAAACAGAACATACACTACTTTAATACAAGAAAGGGATAAAAAACGAATAGAGTAAACTCATAGAAACAATATATTATCAAACCAACCAAACTTTAGAAGAATCAGAAATATAACACAAGAAAGCATTTAAATTCACCAGAGGCTAGACCCTTAGCTACCACCGAACACTGTTAAGCTACTTCAGATAAGGCAAGGGGACAACAAATTCAATTATATATGAATTATCAAACTTAGGTAGCATTAAAATATAATTGTGTTCTCCAACAGCACAAGTCTTAATCAAATTTACGATTTTGAAAAGTAACAGAGATTCCTCCCCTTTTTCCCTACAATCGCTTTCTTTTATAATCAGAAAGGGGTAAAGGGTAAATGGTAAATGTGAATCCTTAGGATCTCCTGATCCTGAGGTCTTCACAACCAATTTATAACCTTAGAAACCTTTCCTATTTCATGTTGATCCCTCTCATCCGCTCTCAGCCTTGTCCGTAACTGACATGTTCCTTCCTTTGTTTGTCAGATTTTGCTGTTCCAACATCAAGGAATAACAATTGTTCCTTTTGTCGCTTCCCTACATAAAGAAGGGTAAATGTTAGCTAAATCGTAACTACAAATAATTACTTCATTTCATACCATAATCCCTTAATATATTAGCTCATTAGGACATGAAAATGATAAGAATAAAGGAAAATGAGAATGAAATTAATAGTAAATACATACCCATTTCGTAACTCAACATACTCCCCTGCTTACCCTCTTTCATGTCCTCATGAAAAGTAAGTAATTCTGATGGAGTGTAGTTAAAGCATAGGCTGGAGAAGAAGCATAAAAAATTGGTCTGAAATGATGATGTTGAGCTAAGAGTGAGAAAGAGGGACCTTCCTTTCCTTCAGGCAATTCATAGATGGCCCTGTAACCTTCAGGAGGATACTAAATGATGGGGCTACAAAACCGACATCCTAACCAATAGGGTCCTTATCTTAAAATGAGGTTGCTATAGGTGACAAAACGGTCTGCAGCTGCTTTAAAATTTCTGTAATTAAATGGCTCGCTATCCTGCACACTACAAGTGGCGACTGTCCATCTGAGCTTGGATGCAACCGGAGAGCTTCCTTGAATGGATTGAAAATATGATACTTTATTCTATACAATCTCCTTATGAATAGGCCCTAAAATTTAAATCACTACTTCCCTAGTCATCAGAATCTTATGGTTGGCAAGCATTTGCAAAGGGTGCCTAGGTTCACTTATTGGGTTGGATAATTCTAGGGGTTGACTAATACTACCTTGAGGATTTTTGGTCGGTCCTAATTTTGACCTCAACCTTGTGGATCATCTGCACTTTTGAGGTATGTTCCTTGAAAGGGTAGTCCTCTTCCTTTTTGGAACACGGTTAGGTGCAGGCAGGGCTAAACCTCCTTCAAGAGCTAATATTAGATCATCCAAGCTTGATTGTTGCTGGGCGAGGTTATAGCTAACTATTTGCCTAATCAGACAGTGGTGGCTTACTATGATTCCTATGTGTTGAGATCATCTTAGCCTCTCGGTAATGTCATGCAGTAAAGAATTCAACAATGTAGGTAAATTAACAGAGCACTTTCATTTTAGAACTGCTAAAAGTTTGAGTTAATGCAGAATTACTACGTCTTTGCGCCCGTTGCATGTAATGTAGTTCTGGATGATTCTTGCTAGTTCTCCCCACGGTTCTCCAAGAGAATATGGTTGAACGGATTTTCCCTTTTTGATCAGCTCCTGTCCTTCATGCCTGAAAACTTCAATATCATCATGCAGCTTCAATCGCTTACCAGCACACACTGGTCCTTCTGCCAGTAACCTGAATACTTCTGTTATCATAGTGTCTGATAGTGATTTGTCTGCCCTTACCATGGATTGTCCATTATGTAGATTTCGTATGAATTTGATGAAAATTTCCTCATTGGGTGGTTGAAATATCGTAAAGTATGTTATCCACCTAGGTCGAGCCAAAATTTCCCTAGCTTCATCAGAAACAACTAGTATTAGAGGTTCTCTGTGCACTGTTCTTCCTCCCATAATGCTTGAGTTCTACAAATGATAAGTGCAGCATGGAAAGAAAAACGACGAATAGAACTGAGTGATAGAAAAACAAATGGTTTTGATGGCTTTATCAGGGGATACTTTATAAACATAAATACCGTTATTGAGGGTTGTTATAATACCACATGCTTTGTGACATGGAATGTCGTATAATTATGCAAAATCCAATGAAAAAATGACAGTGCATGCATAAGTACATTGGAGGTCCCCACCCCCCTTTGAAATAATAGGCCGCCTAGGACCGAATGAATGAAAGGGTAAAGTGCTGGTGGCGAAGTACAGGGGTGATGGATTATTAAGGTACACTTATTAATGAAAGGATCATAAAGGATATTGGAGTGGTGAAATCAAGGTTGTACCGAGAATTATCAATAAGTGATAGGCTACCGTGATGTGATATGATAAGGGAAAGGGACAGCATGCATAAGAAATAATACTTTATTGCGTTATTCCACTTAAAACTGTTGTGATTGATTTAAAAAATTACTTATGCATAAAGGTTCAAGGTACGTTAAGGATATAATCTCTCTGTAGAAAAGATAAAAACATAGGAAGAGGTTATTATAATAGTTATTGATCTAAATTAAAGCTTCAATACTATTAGGAGAGTTTCTATTGCCTGCAAGCGTCCATAGTCTCGATAGAGTTGCTTTCTAACCCTTGGGAACCATGGTATAATTGGGGAAGTGTCTTATGATGTCCATAGTAGAGAGTAATTTTTTGGCTTGGTAACCAGGTGAATAAATTGCCATTGACTCGGAAGTAGCGAAAGTGGTCAAGTAGGCTCATGATGAGACCTCTTGTTTCCAAGGACTTTTTTTATTTATGCATCCATTGGATCATATCCTTGATGTGGTGGCCATAGTGGGAATTCCACTTTGCTCCTTCCTTATGAATATGGTAGGCTGGCTTGTCATGAGACCCCCTATCCTTCATCTGTGGAAAAAAAATCATAAAATTATTAGTGAATATATCTGTATTTTTATTATTACTTTTTTTACAGTCCCCATTTTATATATAGAGGGTGGCTCATCATTCCTTAAGAGTAGGGATGGCGGAAGAAATTTGACATATAAATAATAAGAAAAACCCATAATCTTATTAAAAATACACAGAGAGAGTTATCCAGGAAAGGGGGAACCATCACGGTACAAATAATCAATCAGTTTGTTTTATAGTGGAAATGAGGACAGTGAATTGATATAGATAACTGTGTCCTTTTCTTTTTCGATCATCGCAAATAAATATTATTAAAGATGGTAATATTCAAGATATTTGCCTATTCCACTAGACTGCATAAATGTTGTCCTTAAATATGTATTTTACCTTTCATGCCATTAAGAGGATCATAAGAGTGAAACTCGAGTGGTCTAGGGATGATTATGCAAGGAAGAGAAAGAGGATGTTCTCAAAAATAATCATAAGGTGTTGTTCCTTGAAGGGAATAGCAAAAGAGAAACCCACACAAAAAGTGTTGTTCCTTATAGGCAAAAACAATTGTTCCTTGTAAGGAACAGCAAAGAAAAATATGCAGAAAATGTGTTGCTCCTTATAGGGAACAATAGTTGTTCCCTGTAGGGATCAGTAAATAAAATAGTCGCAAAACAATGTTGTTCCCCGTAGGGAACAAGAAAGGGAATGCATACGAAGATTGTTGTTCCCTATAGGGAACATCAGCTATTCCCTGTAGGGAACAACAAGGGAAATACATGCTAAAAATTGTTGTTCCCTGCAGGGAACAGTAGTTGTTCCCTGCAGGAAACAACAAAGAAAATGCATACAAAAATTGTTGTTCCTTATAGGGAATAGTAGTTGTTCCCTATAGGGAACAACGAAGCAAACTACACACAAAAATTGATGTTCCCTGTAGGGAACAACAAGAAAAAAAATGCACACCAAAAATGTTGTTCCTTAGAAGGAACAATAGCTATTCCCTATACGGAACAACAAAGCAAAATTCACATGAAAATTTTTGTTCCATGTAGGGAACAACAATTGTTCCATGTAGGGGACAACAAAGCGAAATATACAAAAAAATTGTTGTTCCCTATAGGGAACAACAAAGCAAAATGCATGTAGAAATTGCCATTCCCTTTAGGGAATAGTATCTATTCCCTGTAGAGAACAACATGGGAAAATACACATGAAAATTGTTGTTCCCTAGAGGGAACAACAGCTATTCCCTATAGGAAACATCAAAGGAAAAATAGAGAAAAAAACTAATATACAATTTATTATCCAAGAAAATCCATTCAAAGGGAAAGGTAAATTTATGTACAGGTTTCAAAAAAGTAAATTCTTCACTAGACTGGTGGTGTGGAAGGGTTGCCCTCCTCACCAAGAATTTTTATTGTGGAATCTTCCAATAACTGTTAGCAAAAGGATTCCCTTGTAAGAGATTTGTGATAGAGGTGTACTTGATGTCCATTCGCTTTAAAGGAGTAGCCAGACCCATCAATGGTGGCTAATGTAAGGGTGCCATTATCATCCACCTCTTGTATCTCATAGGGGCCTAACCATCTGGTTTGGAATTTGCTCAGGAAATCTCAGAACCTAGAATCATTTTAAGTGCCCGATTACCTTCATGGAATATCTTCTTCTTGATGAGGGCATCATGCCATTTCACTCTTTGTTGTTGGATCAATGTAGTATGGTGAAGAGCTGATGGTTGGATTTCATCGAATTCATTGATTTGATGTAGCTTGTTAATCCATGCTTCATTCAGGTCCAATCCTACTTCTTCAGCTATCCTCAATGTCTGAATCTCAAATTCTATTGGGAAGATAGGTTCTTTGCCATAGCTGATATGGGGAGTATCCTGTGGTATTTCTCCATGTTGTATGATATGCCCACAGAGCTTCTGGCAATTGGGTAGCCCAATCATGTCTATGTGATGCAACTGTCTTTGTTAGTATAGCCTCGATTACTTTATTGGTACTTTCTACCTGGCAGTTTTCCTTTGGGTGGTATGGAGGTGATTTTGTGCATGAAATTATGATTTTTTAATGTAGCAGTAATCTTATGGCCTACAAATTGTGGCCCTCCATCCATGATTATTTCTCTAGGGAAGGCATACCGCATGAAAATTTGGAAATGAAAGTGGATTACTGAGTCCTCCGTTGCCCTTGGTAATGGTTCTGCCTCCACCCATTTAGTCACATATTATGTTGCAACCAGTATATATGTCATTTAATTAATGTTGGGTTTATTGGGCCAATAAAATCAAATGTCCAGTATTCAAAAGGTTCAATGACTAACTATCGATGCAAGGGCATCTCGTCAGACTATCCAAGGTGACCCATTCTGTGGTAGTTATCGCATGCCTAAACAAACTTCTTGGCATCCTTAAAAATGGTGGGCCAATAATAGCCCATCTATAATACTTTATGCCTAGTCCTACGATCTGTAAAATGTCCACTACAAGGTCCATTGTGACAAGCTTTTAGGATGTCAAAGATTTTTTCTTCCCTGACACACCTTCAGATATGCATATCAGTTCCTGTGTGAAAGAGGTATCCTCTGATCCAAGAGAACTGAGTGTTGCGTTGTACTATTATTTTTCTTTCACTGGGCGTGAGGTGCTTGGGTAATTTTCCCACTGCTTGGTAGTTCGCGACATCCATGTACCACAGTGCTTTCATGGTTACAACAAATAGGTGCTCATCAGGGAAATGGTCTTCTACTGCTCCTCAGTCGTCTGTCTTTGGCACATGTGAGAGGAAGTCTGCCACTGGATTTTCCTTTCCTGGTTGATCCTTGACTTTTATGTTGAATTCCTGCAAAAGGATCAACAATGTGTCACTCTTCCATTCGTAATAGGTTTATTAGCTAAATATTTAATAGTAGAGTGATCAGTATACAAAACCACAAGGTATCCTGTTATATAGTGTCTGAATTTGTTAATAGCATATATTATAGCCAGAAATTCCTTCTCGGTTACAGTGTAATTCAACTCAGCGGGAGTTAAATTTTTGCTGATGTATTATATCACATAAGGTTTCTTATCTTCCTCCTGGCTGAGAACTGCTCCAATGGTTGTATCTGATGCACCAGATGAAATCTGAAATGGTGAATCCCAGTTTGGGCCCCGTAATACTGGGGCTATTGATACTAACTATTTTAATTCTTCAAAAGTGGTGTCACATTTGTCAGTCCATAAAAAATAGATATTTCCTATTAGAGCATATAATGGTGCAGCAATTTGGGAGAAATTCTTTATAAATCTTCTATAATATCCAGAAAATCCCAAAAAACTATGTACCTCAGTTTGTGTGTAGCGAGTAGGTATTAAGAGGATTATCTAAATTTTTGTTGGATCTACCTGAATTCCAGTTGCTGAGATGTAGTGACCCAGGATGAGGCCCTTGGTCATCATCATGTGGAATTTATCATGGCTTAAGTAGAGCATGGTAGTAATGCATATTTTTAGGACTTTCTCTAGTGTTTTTAATGTCGGCTCAAAGTCATCTCCACAGGGTGTAAAGTCATCCATGTACACCTGGAGTCCCTTGTTTATCAAGTCTGAAAAAATGTAGGTGCAGTGCATAGACTAAAAGGTAATACCGTGTAAGAAAATGACCCCCAAGGGCAGGCGAAGGTAGTCTTATCCTAGTCTTCAGGGGCAAATTGAATTTGGTTTTAGCCGCTGAAGCCGTCTAGGAGAGAGAAGAATTTTTTACCTGCCAATGTGTCTAAAACCTGGTCGATGAACGAGAGGGGAAAATGATCTTTTTGGGTTGATTTATTAAGCTCTCTATAATTGACACATATATTCCACTTCCCATTCTATTTAGGCACCACAACTAATGGAGAAACCCATTTGCTATCAGATATAGGATAGATGAAATCTACATCTAACAGTTTTTGTAGTTCATCTTTAACAACATCTTTAAGGTGAGGTTTTAACCTCTGTTAAGGTTTTTGAATGGGTATCGCATCTCTCTCGATATAGATGTGGTGCATGCATAATTGGGGATCAATTCCTTCCATATCTGGGTAATACCAAATGAAAGCCTCTTTATTTTTCTTAGGAGTTGAACAAGCCTCTACTTCTGGTCATCATTTAGGTTTTTGTTAATGTTAAGGACTTTCCCTGGCTCAATTTCAATAGGTTTGCTATTATAAATAGTTTTTGTTTGTATTGTTTGGTCATTAATATCTTTTAAGGAAACTTCTTCAATTTCGTTATCTAGGGCTGCTTCGATCATGTGACATTTTAGATTGGCTACGACATCTGGTTGGTTAATGTAAGTGTTAATAATGTCATCTTCTGTTTGATTCTTAAATTCAAGAGCGTATTCTATAGTTAGCGACAATCGAATTTTTTCAGTTAAATATGATACATGTTGTTTTCTAGTTTCTATTATTGTTACAATTGGTTGAGCTGGAGGATATAAAGATAGATTCTTCACATTACTTACTCTTTCTCTACTACATGTTCGACAGCTTATGTAAGCATCTGCGGTTGTTAGCCAAGTTATTCCTAGAATTAGGGGGTGTCCATCTAGTCGGTTTCTAGGATTAATAATCAAAAAATCTGTTGAGTATTCCCAAGAATCTACAGACACCATTACATCCTGTAATGTCCCTTCTAGTTTGATAACCGATCGGTCAGTAAGTTCCATCAAGGTCGTAGTTCGATCCAAGGTTGTAATGCCAAGTTTTTGATAGGTTGTTGTTGTGAGAATATTAATGGCTGCTCCTAGATCCACTAATGCATTGGGAAAGGAACATCCATTTATTTGTACTGTGACTATAGGGTTTTCTGGGTCCTCATATTTCACCGGTGTTTCTCTGCTTGATAATAAGTTAGACAAAGTTTCGACTACGTGGAGAGTTGGGGTTGTTTTTATTTCCCTCTTAGGCTTTTTAGTACACAATTCCTTAATAGTTTTTGCATAAATTGGAATGTCCTAAATAGCGTGGAGGAGGGGTATTTTTAAACGAATAATTTATAACTGTCCCAGGAGATCGAAGTCCAGATATTCTATTAGGTGGGGTATAATCAATCTCTCTGGGAATGGTGGAGAAGAGGTAATAGTTTGAACATGGATTTTTTGTTTAACTATATTCTCCATTTGAGGTATTTGTTCTACAGTTAATGGTTCTTCTAATTATATATTTTTATCCTCATTTGACTCAATTATCAATCCAGACCTTTATTTGAGTTCATTACATTCGCTAAAGTCAGTTTCTGGTTCCGGTCCCTCAATAATTTGCACATATTGGACTGTTCTATTGTTGGGATTCGATTTGGGCTAGGATGGGAGCTGTGGTCGAAGATTAGGTAGATGGTTCTACTGCAATGTGTAAGGTGTTGGTAGTGTAGGTTGAGGCAGGGGGATTGTTCCTGCTAGCTAGTTTGTAGGTCTTTTCCAACTTGACTGTCAATTCTGGTTTGGTGAAGTGGAGGGTGCTAATTGGGATGGATATGTATTGTTCTACCATAATGGTGGAAAGTAAGAGAAATTTGGCCAACTGATGTTTTGATTTGATTGATTGGACCAAAGGTGGCATAGAGAATGGTTGTTGTGACCAATTAGGAAAAGATGGTTGGTTCTGCCCTATAGCTCTTGTGTATTGTTGAGAATTATATTGTGGGGGCTAAAAGAAAGATGATGGGCTGGTAGGTGTACCCTTTTGTCGTGCTTGCCATTGGTGATGTTGATTTAGAAAGTAAACTGGTTTTGTTTCTTCCTCTGCCTCCTTGAAGACTACTTTTAACCCTGGGAGTGATGGGCAGTTTTTTGTGACATGATCCTTAGTGCATAGGACATAGGTTTATACCATATCAAGTTGGCATTCTTTATGACTATGCTTCTTCCTGCATCGAGGGAAAAAGATCACCAAGTTCTATTCTACTTCAACCTGCTTCTACTTGGCTTACATGATGTCTAATTGTGTCATCAAAGTTCCTAAGATATCTGTTTTGAAATCCTCTAGCAGGTTATCGATTTTTGCACGAGTAATGCTTCTACCAGAGATTTTTTTGTTCCTAGTGGTCATATCATGTTCTTCCGGTTTCAATCTCGTATTGCCTCTTAAACACCTAATACACAAATTAATAATGTTAGCATAGTCTTCTTTATATATATCACCTTTACCCATAATATTTAATGTCTCTAACCATTGGTCTTTCAGCACTTTAATTAGTGTAGTTTTTAGCACATTATCAGTTAAAGGCAGAGTTGCGTAGGGATACCTTTGGAGGTTATATTGAAATCTCTCCACATACCCTTCCAACGTTTCACTAGGTCTTGCTACCATTTTGAATATTTCATATTTTAGTTCCCTAGATCTGCAATAGTCGTGATATTTTTTAAGGAAATCAATTTTCATTTGATCCCAATCATTTATGGTTCCCCCACCTAGTCCCATGAACCAACACAGGGCTGCTCCTTTTAACGTAGAGAGAAACAACTTTAGTTTTTGGGGGTCAGTGGTGTAATCATAACCCCAACATAATACATCAAATTCAAACAGAAACGCATCTGGATCTTCTGATGTGAGTCTATGAAAGTTGGAAATATTTTGTAGAGGGATAGCATTCATGGGTGCGTTGATAGTTGTGTCAATGATATGATACTATAATGTAGAGGTTTGGGGTGCTTGTGGATTATTGGTCATTTGATCAAAGATATGCCAATACTCTTCTGGGATCTCTGGAGCTAGAAATTTATCCCTAGGAAGTCTAGAAGGGGTGGGAATGATCTTAACAACACTCCCTTGGTTTGGGATACTTGGTGTCCTTTGCTCAATTACTACCTGAGGGGAACTTGGTTCCCCTGTTTCCCCTGTTTCCCCTCCTCCTTCATGATATTACAAGAATTCCCTTCTTGTGAGGGGATTGGGCACAAATTTTCAATATCTTGAAAACTCTACTCAGTTCCTCCCATTTTACTATGGACCTCAGCATAGGCCTTAAATGGTGAGCCTATGGCCCACAAGGAGATAGTAGGTTGTCTAGATGCAATGGTTCGGGGACCTACTGATGGCTGAGATTTAGCTTTCTTTAAGATGTCATCAATCAAAGTTGATCATCCAAGGATCACCGATCCCTTAGATTTTTCAAGTTTTGGATGTGGAATTGGATTGTTTTCGGGTCTTTTCTTCTTAGTCTTTCATGCAAAAAATTCAAATATTAATCTCTACTTTAAGCTCCTAAAACTTCTGCTAGAAAGCGAGTGGGGGAGCAGGCATTTTACTTGCTTCGTACACAGGTTCTTACCTTCCATTTTTAATACCTAGTTCTCTCTCAACAGGCAAGCATAAAACACCTACTTCACTTATTTGTAATTGTGCTGAAAAGCAGGCGGAGGAGCAAGCACTTTACTTGCTCGTTACGTAGGTTCTTACCTTCTGTTTTCAATAGCTTCTCTTTGTAAATGGCTACACTATCCCCGGTAATGGTGCCAAAACGTTGGCTGATAAAAGGTTCCTTTTAAAACTCCTAATTTTCCAACATTAATCATCAACCTGGGAAAGTCCTATTATTTCAAGAGTGTACATAATATCTGGATGCTATTAATTCAGAGAGTAATGTTTCCTAAATTGTAGCATATATCTTGACACAAGAATAAATAGATGCATTTAATAAACTCCAATTGCAATGATCAAAGGAAATATCAAAACGCAATCCTCTACTGAAATCAAATGTTACAACTGTTCAAGTAAAAGCATCATCAACTGAGAGCACAATAAAAATAACTCACCTCTTCCTAGTTGATTCAATCTAAACTATGCTCAATCTCTATAAAGCAATCAAAATAGGAATGTGTTGAAGGCCCTGAAAATCGGGTCAACAACAAGGGGGATACCAGCTCGGTCCTGAACTTGGTTGGCAGCTCCTTATCCGTTTGGTATAGCAGGTCCGACTGCGGATATCAGACCAGTTTCCCAATTCAGTGTGTCTGTGTGAGAAAGATGGGTATTTATGTTCTAAAATGGAATACTTCTATCCTAATTCTAATCTAATGCTATGATATCGTATTCTAATAAACAGAAAAACATCGAAATTTATGCTAACGCGGGGTGTGATCTTTCTTCTATGCGATCTAAAAATATTTCAAACAATAACTGGTAATAAAGATCATTCAGCTATCATAAGAAAGGCATTCAATAAGGATGAACTACTTCGTATAATAAGTTAGATGAAACAGTTGTGAAAAATTATCGCATAAATGAGCTATTCATACACTAAACATAAACAAATAGTTATCACTGTACAAAAGTGCCAAATGATAACTCAGACATCCATGTTGTAATATATAAACAACTGAAAACTGAATATCACTTTAATGCATGAGCAGAAATGGTTAAGAGATAAAAGTACCATTTATAACTAGTCCTACTCATGAGCTTCAAGCGACAATTGATTTATCTCTCCTTTATTTAACATCCACTAAGAGTACCGAAGTGCAACATCAGTAGCAGATATCAAATGCAAATATCAAATAAACCCTGTTCCATTCATTCACCAAAACCTCCTCTAAGGGTGCAAAAGTGCATGTTTTGAGGACAAGTTTTTGATAAATTTTTGGACCCTTCTCTAAATGCATGAGAAGGGTTTAAATACTACTAACTAAATAACTTATTTACAGAAATTGAGGATTCGGTTTAAATAAACATCCACTTTCTAAGCAAAACTATTTCTAAAATTAAATCTACTATCTAAATATTTCTAAATCTACTCCTTAATGTCGCAAGCATTCAGTATTTTCCTGAGTGGAGTCGGCTGACTGTCTTCCGTCTTTGGTTGAGTTAAGAAAACAGAATCGATAAGTGCTAGCATTATCTTCTCAGTAAAATTCATGATATACTTGAGAATCATCCAATCACTATGTGTTATTACCATGTATACCTGGTAAAAATCCCATTTCAACTTGGTTAACCCTTGGACTTCTTCTGCTTTTCCTTTAGTATTCTGTTTCCAGTTTGTTTCTATCGTTGATTTCTTACAATTTTCGGGGCTTGCAGATGAATGAGTAACTAGGGGCCTTCTTTTTTGAACAATTTTTTTTAGTAATCGTACATCGGAAATTGCCTCTGTTTCTTGATCCGGGCTTTCCTGATGCATTTTTTTGCCTCTTGCGCCTTTTTCTCTCATCCAGTATAAAGCTCAAAATTTGTAAAAATAGTGACTCTGTGAGCTCTTGACCGTGAGAATTAAACTGTCTGTTTCTGGTATCAACATCGTTCAGTACCCATTCAACCATGACTGTATATGAGAAATCTGTGATAGATGCGTGAGAAGAGTTCTGCGAATCTTTTTCTTCCTTAAGTGGATTAGTGTGCCTTCCGAAATGTACATTGGAGCATTATTTTTCCTCCTCATAGTTTTCTGCATACTACCCTGTATAACGCTTCGTCCTTCTTTCCTGCAGTTTTCATTGAGGTGGAAGTAATGATAACAGACTAATGAAAAGAAAACTTAAAATGTTTGAAGATATGCAAAACATGTCACCTTACGTGAGCTATTTCTTCGAAAAACACAACACCATACTTCATTAACAACTGGCAATAACTCATTAATTCACATTAAAATACATGACCAACTCTTGGCTGAAATTTTTTTCTCGAATAATGAGCCTGAACCAACTGCGATGGAGGGGTCTTGCGATTTTGCTTTGCGATATCACAAATTGCTGTATCGCAAATCGCAACATCATCGTGCTGCTTTTTATCGCAAGGTCGCAGTATCGTAATATCGTAAGATAGTAATTTTGCAGTATCATGGTATCGCAGTATCGCAATATCGTAGATCGTTATAATCCTTATGTGTGGTTCATGTGATTTATGCGATGCGCGATATGCGATATTGCGTATCAGCGATTTTAGAGTTTTTCAATGTGAGTGTTTCTTTAGTGTATGCGACGCGAAGATGTTTCGCGTCGCAATCTTGCTTTTTGTCATTTTAACTCATTAGAAGGTGTACCTTATCATTCTTTGTGCGATGTGATGTCCCTTAAGGAGTGAATTTTATTTTCTTCATTATGAAACTTAGGTCTTCTAGATTCTTCAAGGTATTTTCCTAAGTCCATGATGTTGTGAGTTTTATCTAAAAAGAAAATATAACACTAACTGATTTTTTGATTTTTACTGAGGGTCCCCACTTATTTAGTATTAGCAATAACACTTAATAAGGATGGGGGTTGTTGGTGGCCACAACAATTGGCGATCCACTTGGAACAACCAATTATCTGTGTGTTTCTATTGGATTTTTTCAGCTTCCAAAACAGAATTTTTTTCAGAAATTTAAACTTTATTATGGAAAGATAAAGTACAATATGCTCTAACCTGTCAATGACATTTTGTTTCAGTTATTTTCAACTTTGATTATTTGCTGCCTCAAGTTAGTCCTTGTGTTTACATCAGTCATTACTTGGTCTTTAAAGATAAAAAAAAAGTCTTCTTTGTAAAATAGTTTTAAAATATGCTCAGTTGTCCTAGGTAGAGCCTCTGCTGCCAGCAGGCGTTCATAGCCTCGACAGGGTTAACTATTACCCAACAATGATCCTGTATCCTACTTAAAGAAACCTACAATTCTCAAAGAAGAATCCACATCCACACTTATTGCTTTGATTTTCTTTTTTATTCTTAAAGAACAATGTCTTGGTTTGATAGCCAATTTATGACACAATCATTCACTCAATTTATAACTTTGTTGAACAAGCTGGCTCGTGATGAGACCCCTTGCCTCTTGATTGTAACAATCTTGAGTCATTGCCCTATTGTGGTATGCAATATTTGGCAAAGTCAACAATTTATAATATCTATGATTATGATATGACGGCTTGTGATGAGACCTCTCATTCTTCAAGATTAAGTGTATCCTTAGATTGTTCCTCTAAAAGTTGTGATTTCCTTAACAGGGAGGAAGTCATTGTCTCCTTTAGATAGCTCTGGATGATAATGATAGAGTTTTTGAAAGTAACTGTTCTACAGAGAATCTTTATTTTGTTATTGATACCTTTCATTACATTGATATAAAACAATTTCTTCACTAAAGGTTATTTTCATCAAACTTTATGAAGTTGAAACTAGTGTCATATCTAGGATAGAGTCTTTAACTGTATCTTTCAATAATAAAGATCAATTTTCCAAAAGATTTGCTATTTATATAAGTGAAAAATCAAAATCTGAAAGAGAGTTGGCGTCTTTTTTGTAAATGCCTAATGTAATCATTCACAACTGGTTTTATTGTGAAAAAGAAAAACTATTACTCTACAAAAATAGAAAAATAATCTTCTAGGGAAAATATTTCTTAAGAATTTTTCAATTGACAGGCAAAGAGTCTCTTTTACCTGCTAAATCCTGTAACACAAATGTCGATGGACCTAATACTTCTAAAATTTGAAAAGGACCAAGCCACATTCTTTGAAATTTCGTATGTTTACCCTTTTCTTCATGTGCCTTGTCCCATTTTAAAACTAAATCTCCCACCTGAAAATATTTTCTTCTCATTATATTTGAATGAAAAGAGGATTTTACTAGTGCCTGATGATGAGCATGCATTTTCTTAGATTGTTCTCTATGTTCTTCTAATTTGATTATTTCCATCTATCTTAGGTGTAATGAGGAAGTTGGTACTTCATCAATGTATTGAACTAGAGACAAAGAAGAAATTGCTAAATGAGTTAGAAGAACCACTTCTCTCCCATAAACTAAATTAGAGGGAGAAGTGCCGATGGAAGCTTTTCTCGTTATTCGGTCTGCCCATAAAGCGTATATGAAGGATTTATGCCAATTTTTATGATTTTGGTCTACTGTTCTTTTGATAATCCTCATTAGGTTTTTGTTTGTAGACTCGGCTAACCCATTTCCTATGGATAATAATTGGCCGAATATTTAAGTTTGAATCCACTTTTAAATGCAAATTCAGTCATTGCATTTCCAGAAAAGTATGATGCATTATCGAACATCAAAGCGGAAGGTAATCCAAACCTAGTGATTATAAATTGGTCTATGAACTCAATAATATTTTCAGCATTAGCTGTCTTGAGTGGAACTGCTTCTACCCACTTAGTAAAATAATCTGTTGCTGTAAGGATATATCTATGCTGCTTGGAAGAGTGAGGAACGATCTCACCTATTATGTCCAATCCCCACTGACTGAAAGGTTGGTTGATGTTAACTGGTTGTAGTGGTAAGGATGGCTTCTTCTGTCTCCCAACAATAGTTTGGCAGACTTGACATTTCCTCACGTAACTGTGCGAGTCTTTGAATCACGTGGGCCAGTAATATCCTGCGCGCAAGATTTTATGTGTAGTAGCATCTCTAGCATAGTTTCTGCCTGCTGGCCCATCGTGGAGTTCCTACAAAATTTTATCAGCTTCAGATTTCTCAAGACATCTAAGGAGAACAGAATCGTAATTCATTCTAAAAAGAATATCATTTATGAGCTGATCTTGTTTGGCTTTTAATCTTAGAGCTCTTTTCTTAGTAGAATCGAGGTATGAAGGAGCATATCCATTCTTAAGATAATAAATGATATCAACATATAATGACTCTTCATCGTTTAGGCTTACCTCATACACATGTACCTCTACAGATGGAATTTCAAAGATTTGCGACGCTCCAGCCAGCATTTTGCAAAAGCCTTGACCTCTTACAATGTTTGTTGGTCTAATTTCTATGTCATATTCTTGTAAGGCAGTTACCCAATTGGCCCTCTTCTCACCCACATCCTTTTGTACTAGAAGATTCCTTACCGCTGGAAATGGTATTATAATTTTGGTATGGGTTTTGAGTAGAAAAGGATTGAAGTATTTGATCGCTTTGAAAACAGCATAAGCCTGTTTCTCCACATCTGAGTAATTTAATTCAACACGCTGCAAATTTGAACAGAAAAAAGAAATTGATGCTTCCGCCTTTTCTTGATTCGTTTGAGTGAGTATCACAACATATGACCTATCTGAGGCAAATGTTATAAAATAAAAGGCTCTGAAAAATTCAAAGTTGCTAAAGATGGAGCATTAATGATAGCCTGTTTGATCAGGTTGAATGCTTCATGTTCATCTTAGCTCCATTTAAAATTAGAGTTCTTTTTTATCATGGTTTGTAAAGGAGATACAATTCGTGAAAAATCTGGAACAAATCTCTTTACAAAATTGATTTGACCAAGGAAAGATTGCATGGCTTTCTTGTTATGAGGTAGGGATATTTCAAAAATTTCTTGGATTCTATCAGAGTCGATGTGAATTCTAGATTTTGACACTATGAATCCTAGAAGTTTCCCTTCACTTAATGCGAAAAAAGATTTCTTTGGGTTAAGTGAAATTCTGTACCTTAAACATCGTTGGAAGATTTGTTTCAAGTCTTTGAGATGGTCGCCTCGTTTCTTGGTGTACATGGTTATATCATCCAAATAAATTACTACAGATTTATCGACGAAACCTTTAAATGCAGTGTCCATGGCTCTCTATAATGTGGCACCAGCATTAATCAAACCAAATGGCATCTTTCGATATGCATATGTGCCCCATTTAGTTCTAAATGTGGTCTTCAATTGATCATAAAGATGTACCAAGACTTGATTGTATCCTGAAAATCCATCCAGGAAAGACATTAATTATGAGCCTGCCACTGCCTACAATATCTGCTCCATAGGTGGTAAGGGAAAATTGTCTTTTTGAGAGGCTTTGTTAAGATTGCGAAAGTCAATACAAATCCTAATATGTCTGTTTTTCTTTCTAACAGGTACCATATTGAAGACCCATTTAGAATGTCTGACGGGAAAGATTATCTTGTCTTTCAACAACTTATTAAGTTCGGTTTTTATCTAATTTTCTAAGTTGGGACGAATCTTTCTCAACTTTTGTTGGAGATGTTTTTTGTTATCTTTCATTGGAATAGTATGTTGGATGATAGAACTATCGTAGTTTTGAGTTCATCATAATTCCAAGCAAAAACGTTTTTGTATTGTCTCAAAAGATGAACATATGCTAGCTTTTCTTCGGGGGTTAGTCCAAGGCCTAGATTTATGTTTTAGGGTTTGGCATCGGTTCCTAGGTTTACCAATTCATAATTCAAAGTCGAACTTTGGAGCTTTGAATTGGTAGACCTTTTAAATAGATCTTTCAAATCGTACAGGTCTTCTAACTTGACCACTGATTTAGGTATAGCATTGTCAGTTCTATCTTGTTGTAATTGCCGATCATGTTGATCTTCGTTGATTATTTGGTTGGAGTAGGATCCTTCAGAAGTAAGGAAATTTATGATATCAAGATCGTCGTTGAATATTCTCCAATTTTTGATTTTGTTAGGAATAGAATGTCTAAAGATTAATTCTATTGAGAATATATTTGGACTAAAATCTTCTGAAGGAATGAGCTTAGAAGTTACGTTAGATAAAAGGTTAGTGCTTGCATTCTGGAGTCTCAGAATTGATGAAATATTGAATGCTATAAAATGCTCAGTCAGATCTTGAACTAAAGATTGATGGTGTTTTAAATGACCTGACAAGCAATGTATAGTATTCCGTACCAGTCTGACTACAATTTCATAATCTCCAAAGACTTGGAGGTACTTTATGTCTAGCCCGATTGCTTTGTAAAGTCCTTGGACTAAAGCCTCATATTCTGTTGTATTGATGGTACAATCAAATTCGAGCCTGCATGTTAACATGATTTTGTCTCCTTCTGGATTGATTAGCACGCATCCTACTCCTGCTCCTTCGTTAGATTTAGAACCATCAAAAAATAATTTCCAAAACAAAGATTTATTTACAGGTTTATCTAAAAAATTGATACATTTTGAACTATCTGTTTGAGAAAAAATTTCGACTTGGGACAAAATGGAATGTTCTAAATAAGGGGATGTATGAGCATTAAAATTGCCGAGAAAAGAATCCATTGAGTAATTGCCAATTATGCTACTATTATATGCTACTGGTGCATTTTCCCCCTCTAACTCCGTTACTATGTACTTCTCATGTAATTCTCGTTCAACTTTTCTTTGATTTGGCTTACCATTGTAAGGCAGTGTTGAAAGCCCCGAAAATCGGGTCGAATAAAAGGGGGATACCTGCCCTGTCTGGACCTTGGTTGGCAGATCCTTATCCGTTTGGTATAGCGTATCCGATTGGGGATATGGGACTAGTTTCCCAATTCAGTGTGTGTGTGTGAGAAAGATGGGTGTTTCTGCTCTAAATGGAATACTCCTATCTAATCTAATGCTATGATATTGTATTCTAATAAAAAGAAAAACATTGAAATTTATGCTAACCCGGGGTGTGATCTTTCTTCTGTGCGATCTAAAAAGATTTCAAACAATAGCTGGTAATAAAGATCATTCAGCTATCATAAGAAAAGAATTTGATAAAGATGAGCTACTTCATATAAGAAGTTAGACGAAACAGTCCTTAAAACTTATCGTATAAATGAGCTATTCATACTCTAAACATAAACAAATAGTTATCACCGTACAAAAGTGCCGAATGATAACTCAGACATTCATGTTGTAATATATAAATAACTAAAAAATGAATATCACTTTAATGCATAAGCATAAATGGTTAAGAGATAAAGTACCATTTATAACTGGTCCTACTCATGAGCTTCAAGCAACAATTGATTTATCTCTCCCTGATTTAACATCCACTAAGAGTACAGAAGTGCAACATCAGTAGCAGATATCAAATGCAAATATCAAATAAACCCTCTTCCATTCATTCACCAAAACCTCCTCTAAGGGTGCAAAAGTGCATGTTCTGAGGACAAGTTTTTGATAAATTTCTGGACCCTTCTCTAAGCATGAGAAGGTTTAAATACTACTAACTAAATAACTTATTTACAAAAATTGAGGATTTGGTTTAAATGACCGTCCTCTTTCTAAGCAAAACTATTTCTAAAATTAAATCTACTATCTAACTATTTCTAAATCTGCTCCTTAATGTCGCACGCATTCAGTATTTTCCTGAGTAGAGTCGATTGACTGTCTTCAGCCTTTGGTTGAGTTAAGAAAACAGAATCGGCAAGAGTTGCCTTTATCTTTTCAGTAAAATTGATGATATATTTGAGAATCATCCAATAAATATGTATCATTACCATGTATGCCTGGTAAAAATCCCATTTCAACTCGGTTAACTCTTGGACTGCTTATGCTTTTGCTTCAATCTTCTATTTCCAGTTTGCTTCTATCGTTGATTTCTTGCAATTTTCGGGGCTTGCAGGTGACTGAGTAACTAGGGACCTTCTTTTTCGAACAATTTTTCTTAGCGATGCACAATTAGCGCTAAGCACTAATCGCACATTGGAAACTGCCTCTATTTCTTGATCCGGGCTTCCCTGATGTGGTTTTTGCCTCTTGCTTCTTTTTCTCTCATTCAATATAAAGCTCAAAATTTGTAAAAACAGTGGTTCCGTGAGCTCTTGACCCTGAGAGTTAAACTATCTGTTTTTGGTATCAACATCATTCAGTACCCATTCAACCATGGTTGTATATGAGAAATATGTGATAAATGCCTCGGAAGAGTTCCGCGACTCTTTTTCTTCCTTGAGTGGATTAAGTATGCCTTCTGAAATGTACATTGGAGCGTTGCCTTCCCTCCTTGTAGTTTTGTGCATAGTACCCTGTATAACGCTTTGTCCTTCTTTCTTGCAGTCTACATTGAGGTGGAAGTAATGATAAAAGACTAATGACAGGAAAACTTTTAAATGCAGAAGATATGAAAAACATGCCACCTTACGTGAGCTATTTCTTCGAAAAACACAACACGCTACTTCATTAACAACTGGCAATAACTCATTAATTCACATTAAAATACATGACCAACTCTTGGATAAAAAGTTTTCTCGAATAATGAGCCTGAACCAACTGCGATAGAGAGGTCCCACGATTTTGCTTTGCGATGTCGCAGATCGCAGTATCACAATATCACAATGTCGCAGATCGTAGTATCGCAATATTGCAATGCCGTAATGTCGCAGCGTCATCGTGCTGTTTTTTATTTCAAGGTCGCAGTATCGCAACATCGCAGCATCGAAACTTTGCAGTATCGTAGTATCGCGGTATCGCAATATCGCAATATCACAAATCGTTATAATCTTTGCGTAATTCATGTTATTTTTGCGATGTGCGATATGTGATATCGCATATCGGTGATTTTTTAAAGTTTTTCAATGTTAGTATTTCTTCAGTATATGCGATGCGATGAGGTTTCGCGTTGCAATCTCGCCTTTTGTCATTTTAACTCATTTATAAGATATATCTTATCATTATTTGCGCGACGCGATATCCTTTAAGGAGTGAATTTAATTTTCTTCATTATGAAACCTAGGTTTTTTTAGATTTTTCAAGGTATTTTCCTAAGTCCATGATGTTGTAAGTTTCATCTAAAAAAAAATGTAACACTAACTGATTTACTGAGGGTCCCCACTTATTTAGTATTAGCAATAATACTTCATAAGGAGGGGGGTTGTTGGTGGCCACAACAATTGGCGATTCACTTGAAGAACCAGTTATCTCTGTATTTTCTATGACCTTTTCAGCTTCCAAACATAAAATTTTCAGGAAATTAAACTTTATTATGGAAAGATAAAGTACATTATGCTCTAACCTGTCAATGACATTTTGTTTCAGCTATTTTCAACTTTGATTATTTGCTGCCTCAAGTTAGTCCTTGTTTTTACATCAATCACTGCTTGGTCCGTAAAGATAAAACAAAGTCTTCTCTGTAAACCAGTTTTAAAATATACTCATTTGTCGTAGATAGAGCCTTTGCTACCAACAGGCATTCATAGCCTTGACAGGGTTACCTTTACCCAGCAATGATCTTGTATCCTACTTAAAGAAACCTACAACTCAAAGAAGAATGCACATTTACACTTATTGCTTTGCTTTTCTTTTTATTCTTAAAGAACAATGTCTTGGTTTGGTAGCCAATTTGTGACATACTCATTCACTCGATTTATAACTTTGCTGAACAAGCTGGCTCATGATGAGACCCCTTGCCTCTTGATTGTAATAATATTGAGTCATTGCCTTGTTGTGGTATGCAGTATTTGGCAAAGTCAGCAAGTTATAATATATGTGATGAGACCTCTCATTCTTCAAGATGAAGTGTATCCTTAGATTGTTCCTCTGAAAGTTGTGATTTCCTTAGCAGGGAGGAAGTCATTGTTTTCTTTAGATAGCTTTAGACGACAATGATAGAGTTTTTGGAAGTAATTGTTCTACAGAGAATCTTTATTTTGTTATTGATACCTTTCATTGTACTGATATAAAACAATTTCATTACTAAGGGTTATTTTCATCAAACTTTATGAAGTTGAAACTAGTGTCATATCTAGGTTAGGGTCTTTAACTGTATCTTTCAATAATAAAGATAAATTTTCCAAAAGATTTGCTATTTATACAAGCGAAAAATCAAAATCCGAAAGAGAGTTGGTAACTTTTTCGTAAATGCCTAATGTAACCATTCACAACTGGTTTTATTATGAAAAAGAGAAAAACTATTACTCTACAAAAATAGAAGAATAATCTTCTATGGAAACTATTTCTTAAGAATTTGTCCATTGAGAGGCAAAGAGTCTCTTTTACCTGCTAAATCCTGTAACACAAATGTCGATGGACCTAAGACTTCTGCAATTTGGAAAGGACGAAGCCACATTCTTTGAAATTTTGTATGTTTTACCTTTTCTTCATGTGCCTTGTCCCATTTTAAAACTAAATCTCCCACCTGAAAATCTTTTCTGGTCATTATATTTGAATCAAAAGAGGATTTTACTAGTGCCTGACGATGAGCATGCGTTTTCTTAGCTTGTTCTCGTTGTTCTTATAATTTGATTATTTCCATTTGCCTTAAGTGTAATGAGGAATTCGATACTTCATCAATGTATTGAACTAGAGACAGAGAAGGAATTGCTAAATGAGTCGGAAGAACTACTTCTCTCCCATACACTAAATTAAAGGGAGAAGTGTCAATGGAAGCTTTTCTCATTATTCGGTCTACCCATAAAGCGTATATTAAGGATTTATGCCACTTTTTATGATTTTGGTCTATTGTTCTTTTGATAATCCTGATTAGGTTTTTGTTTGTAGACTCGGCTAACCCATTGCCTTGTGGATAATAATTGGCCGAATATTTAAGTTTGAATCCTCTTTTAAGTGCAAATTCAGTCATTGAATTTCCAGAAAAGTATGATGCATTATCGAAAATTAAAGCGGAAGGTAATCCAAACCTGGTGATTATATATTGATCTATGAACTCAATGATATTTTCATCATTAGCCGTCTTGAGTGGAACTCATTCTACCCACTTAGTAAAATAATCTGTTGCTAAAAGGATATATCTATGCTGCTTGGAAGAGTGAGGAATGATCTCACCTATTATGTCCAATCCCCACTGACTAACAGGTTGGTCGATGTTAACTAGTTGTAGTGGTAAGGATGGATTCTTCTGTCTCCCAGCAGTGGTTTGGTAGACTTGACATTTCCTCACATAACTGTGCGAGTCTTTGAATAGCATGGGCCAGTCATATCCTGCGCGCAAGATTTTATGTGAAGTAGCGTCTCCAGTGTAGTGTTCACCTACTGGCCCATCGTGGAGTTCCTGCAAAACTTTATCAGCTTCAGATTTCTCAAGACATCTAAGGAGAACAGAATCGTAATTCATTCTAAAAAGAATATCATTTATGAGCTAATATTGTTTGGCTTTTAATCTTAGGGCTCTTTTCTTAGTGTAATCGAGGTTTGAAGGAGCATATCCATTCTTAAGATAATAAATGATATTAGCATATAATGAATGCTCATCGTTTAGGCTTACCTCGCACACTTATACCTCTACAGATGGGATTTCAGAAATTTGCGACGCTCCAGCTAGCATTTTTCAAAAGCCTTGACCTCTTACAATGTTTTCTAGTTTAACTTCTATGTCATATTCTTGTAAGGCAGTTACCCAATTGGCCCTCTTCTCACCCATATCCTTTTGTACTAGAAGATTCCTTACCACTGGAAATGGTATTATAATTTTGGTATGGGTTTTGAGTAGAAAAGGTCTGAAATATTTGATCGCTTTGAAACCAGCATAAGCATGTTTCTCCACATATGAGTAATTTAATTCAGCACCCTGTAAATTTGAACTTAAAAAAGCAATTGGTGCTTCCACCTTTTCTTGATTCGTTTGAGTAAGTATCGCAGCTTATGACTTATCTGAGGCAAATGTCTATAAAATAAAAGGCTCTGAAAAATTAGGAGTTGCTAAAGATGGAGCATTAATAATATCCTGTGTGATCTGGTTAAATGCTTCATGTTCATCTTGGCCCCATTTAAAATTATAGTTCTTTTTTATCATAGTTTGTAAAGGAGATACGTTTCGTGAAAAATATGGAACAAATGTCTTTACAAAATTGATTTGACCAAGGAAAGATTGCATGGGTTTTTTGTTATGAGGTAGGGATATTTTAGAAATTTCTTTGATTCTATCAGAGTCAATGTGAATACCAGATTTTGACACTATGAATCCTAGAAGTTTCCCTTCACTTAATGCGAAAAAAGATTTCTTTGGGTTAAGTGAAATTCCGTACCTTAAACATCGTTGGAAGATTTGCTTCAAGTATTTGAGATGGTCGCCTCGTTTCTTGGAGTACACGGTTATATCATCCAAATAAATTACTACAGATTTATTGACTCAACCTCTAAATGCAATGTCCATGGCTCTCTGGAATGTGGCACCAGCATTAATCAAACCAAATGGCTTTTTTCGATATGCATATGTGCCCCATTTAGTTCTAAATGTGGTCTTCAATTGATCATCAGGATTTACCAGAACTTGATTGTATCCTGAAAATCCATCCCAGAAAGACATTATTTCTAAGCCTGCCACTGCATGCAATATCTGCTCCATAGGTGGTAAGGGAAAATTGCCTTTTTGACAGGGTTTGTTGAGATTGCAAAAGTAAATACAAATCCTAATATCTCCGTTTTTCTTTCTAACAGGCACCATATTGGACACCCATTTAGAATGTCTAATGGGAAAAATTATCTTCGCTTTCAACAACTTATTGAGTTCGGTTTTTATCTCATTTTCTAAGTTGGGATGAATCTTTCTCAATTTTTGTTGGACACGTTTTTCGTTATTTATCATGGGAATAGTATGTTGGACGATAGAAGTGTCGTATGTGTTAATTTCATCATAATTCCAAGCAAAAACATTTTTATATTGTCTCAAAAGACGAATATATGCTAGATTTTCTTCTGGGGCTAGGGCAAGGCCTAGATTTATGTTTTGGGGTTTGGCATCAGTTCCTAGGTTTACTAATTCATAATTCAAGGTTGAACTTTGGACCTTTGAATTCGTAGACCTTTTAAATCGATATTTCAAATCGTACAGGTCTTCTATCTTGACCATTGACTTAGGTATAACATTGTGAGTGATATCTTGCTGCAATTGCCGATCATGTTGATCTTCGTGGATTATTTGGTTGGAGTAGGATCCTTTAGAAGTAAGGAAATTTACAATATCAGGATCGTCATTGAATATTCTCCAATTTGTGATGTTGTCAGGAATAGAAGGTCTGAAGATTAATTCTATTGAGAATCTATCTGGACTAAAATCTTCTAAAGGAATGAGCTTAGAAGCTACGTTAGCTAAAAGGTCAACTCTTTCATTCTGGAGTCTAGGAATTGATGAAATGTTGAATGCTGTAAAATGCTCAGTCAGATCTTGAACTAAAGATTGATAGTGTTTTAAATGATCTGACAGGAAACGTATAGTATTCCGTTCCTGTTTGACTACAATTTCAGAGTCTCCAAAGACTTGGAGATACTTTATGTTTAGCCTGATTGCTTTGTACAGCCCTTGAACTAAAGCTTCATATTTTGTTGTATTGTTGGTACAATCAAATTCAAGCCTGCATGTTGAAATGATTTTGTCTCCTTCTGGACTAATTAGCATGCATCATGCTCCTGCTCCTTCCTTAGATTTAGAACCATCAAAAAATAATTTCCAAAACAAAGATTTATTTACAGGTTTATCTAAAAAATTGATACATTTTGAACTATCTGTTTGAGAAAAGTTTTCGATTTGGGACAAAACGGAATGTTCTAAATATGGGGACGTATGAGCATTAAAATTGTCAAGAAAAGAATCTACTGAGTAATTGCCAATTATGCTATTGTTATATGCTACTGGTTCATTTTCCCCTTCTAACTCCATTACTATGTACTTTTGATGTAATTCTCGTTCAACTTTTATTTGATTTGGCTTACCATCGTAAGGTAGCCACATGTGCGACCAATCAGTTGCGAAGTATCCATGTAGTTTTTCTGACCAATCCCCGGTAAGAATTAAACCATAAAATTCAGGGATATCAGCCACTAAAATGTCAATCACTTGACATAACTTCGGGTTGGATGACAGCCTTATGGTTATTTGATTTAGTTCGCCAATCACTTCGACTTGAGACCGATCCAGTTGAACTATGCAAACAACGGATTTCTGTGGTTGAACATTTAATTTGGTGCATATGGACTTCGGTAAAATATTCGATGAAGCACCTGAATCCACTAAACAATTATGTATATTTTTGTTAAAAATTTCATAAGTAAGGAGAAAAGGGGGAGTATAAGATCTTGATCTACCTCCAATTAAAGCGATGTCGTTTGGATCAATCTTGTTAGTCGTATTAGTTGGAGGCCTTCTCATGTTCTGAGAAGCTTGAGAAATTACAACGGCAAGCAAAGGTGCAACTGGCACAGCTTGTAATTCTTTCATCATTATCTTTTGTTGATGCTTTAGCTTGCTCAATTCATACAGAGTCATATTTTCCCTTGTCTTTTTCATATCTTCTATGATATTTTACTCCATTTCATCGGAAACGATCAACGTTTTAGATGGAGTAGGTGAATCTGCTTGGACTGGGCTAGTTTGAGTCACTTTAGATGTCATTTTCTTTGTTGCGACTTTATCCTTTTTTGCAGAGCTTGTGCTCTTTGGTTTTGGGGTAGTTTGGGGAGGATCAAGCTGATTTCTACTTCGTGTGTTGACTGGGAATACTTCTTGATCTTCCTCTTGTGGGAGGATGAAATCCCACATTCCTTGTAATTCTATAACTTCTTCATCATCGGTTTGCCCTTTAGTGGCAATTTCCTCTTCTTCTTCCTCATATTCAACACTTGTTATAGCATTGGGTGGCTTTGAATCCATTGACGGGCCTCTTTTAAAAGCTCTATAGGGCCTTTTTGAAGAAGTTTCTGCTACTTGCTTTTTTATGTCGACCATTTCGTTAGACATGGTCTTAAGGACTTTTTGCAATCCCTCCAAATCGAATGGATCTTTTGCTTGTTTCTCATTGGACTCTTCTTTGAAGGTGACCCTAGACTTCCATTCTTCCATCGTGGATTTCTTATCTAAAGCTATTATACTTTTCTCTACTGCTATGGCTTCTTTCATGTTTTCGGCAAGGGTTATTTTATTAGCTCTGTCCACGAAGATTGCTATGCTTGATGGTAATACAGTGATATACCATTCACATCGCACTTCCTCGTTGGGCTGGGAAGGAGTTTGAATTTTGTTTAGAATTTTATTGAAACGTAGATTGAAATCTTTGATCGGTTCTCTCGATTATGCCCTAAGGTTGGATAGGTCGTTGATTAATGTTGCTGTAGACTTGTCATCACCAAACTTGGTTAGAAATTGGTCTTGGAAGATGTCCCAACTGGTAATAGATCCAGAGGGTAATGAGAAATACCATAATCTGGCTGTTCCTTGTACGGTATAAGGAAACAGTCGAACAACAACATCTTCATTAGTAACCCCGTTGAGGTTGATGGATAGCATAAAGTTGTTTATGTGCTATTTTACTAGCATGCCTACCTCAGGATTGAACTTGGGCAGCCATTTCTCAGGATGGGCCGGTATTTGACTCAAAGGTGTAGGCATTAAGACTGCCACAAGATTGTTCCATGGAGACTGAGCCATTGTTGAACTACTAACAGGGGGATTTGCAGAAAATGATCCCTGTGGTTGAGAAGATGAGGTGATTATGATCGCAGATGAGTGAGGAGGAGTTGTAGGGATTCCACTAGGTGGATTGATAATGGTCTGAGGTGGAGGAGTAGATGGTTGACTTCATAGTGGAGAGGTTGAGATGGATGATGTTGATGAAAGAGTCTCGCTATTGGATTCTTTAGGTGACCTCCTTGCTCTTTTCCTTTTAGGAAGAGGTAGCTCGGTTGGCCTAACACCAAACATTTCACTCTTCAGTCTAGTCAGGGGATGAGCAGGGTTATACTACGAAGTCATGCTGCCCTGAGATTTATCAGATCTTTGAGGGGAAATGGAAAATCGCTGAAGTTTATGAATCAGAAATTCGACTTTAGGAGGTTCAATAACAGATTGTTTTTAAATGTCAGGATTTTGCTATTTGTAGCAGCGGATGATGATCTAACGACTTCTAACTCTGGATTTAAGTGTAATGGAGAAGTCAGAGGAGATGGTGAGGGCGATTTACTCTCTGAATGGTATTTTGATTTGGATTTACTTGCCATTCATAGTTGAGGCCCTGGTTCTAGTGCCAAATATATTGAAGACCTCGAAAAGTGGGTCGAAAACAAGGGGGATACCCGCCTGGTCTGGACCTTGGTTGGCAACTCCTTATCCGTTTGGTATAGCGGGTCCGACTGGGGATATGGGACCAGTTTCCCAATTCAGTGAGTGTGTGTGAGAAAGATGGGTGTTTCTATTCTAAATGGAATACTCCTATCTAATCTAATGCTATGCTATTGTATTCTAATAAATAGAAAAACATCGAAATTTATGCTAACCCGGGGTGTGATCTTTCTTCTATGTGATCTAAAAAGATTTCAAACAATAACTAGTAATAAAGATCATTCAGCTATCATAAGAAAAGAATTCGATAAAGATGAGCTACCTCATATCAGAAGTTAGACAAAATAGTTGTTAAAACTTATCGCATAAATGAGCTATTCATACACTAAACATAAACAAATAGTTATCACCGTACAAAAGTGCCAAATGATAACTTAGACATTCATTCTGTAATATATAAATAACTGAAAACTGAATATCACTTTAAAGCATAAGCAGAAATGGTTAAGAGATAAAAGTACCATTTATAACTAGTCCTACTCATGAGCTTCAAGCAACAATTGACTTATCTCTCCTTGATTTAACATCCACTAAGAGTACAAAAGTGCAACATCAGTAGCAGATATCAAATGCAAATATAAAATAAACCCTGTTCCATTCATTCACCAAAAACCTCCTCTAAGGGTGCAAAAGTGCATGTTCTGAGGACAAATTTTTGATAAATTTCTAGACCCTTCTCTAAATGCATGAGAAGGGTTTAAATACTACTAACTAAATAACGTATTTACAGAAATTGAGGATTCGGTTTAAATGACCATCCTCTTTCTAAGCAAAATTATTTCTAAAATTAAATCTACTATCTAACTATTTCTAAATCTGCTCCTTAATGTCGCAAGCATTCAGTATTTTCTTGAGTAGAGTGAGCGGACTATCTTCCACCTTTGGTTGAGTTAAGCAGATAGAATCAGAAAGAGCTGGCATTATATTTTTAGTAAAATTGATGATATATTTGAGAATCATCCAATGAATATGTATCATTACCATGTATGCCTGGTAAAAATCCCATTTCAACTTGGTTAACCCTTAGACTGCTTCTGCTTTTTCTTCAGTCTTCTGTTTCCAGTTTGCTTCTATCGCTGATTTCTTGCAATTTTTGGGGCTCGCAGGTGACTGAGTAACTAGGGACCTTCTTTTTCGAACAATTTTTCTTAGCGATGCCTGATTAGCGCAAAGTGCTAATCGCGCATCAGAAACTGTCTCTGTTTCTTGATCCAGGCTTCCCTGATGTGGTTTTTGCCTCTTGCGCCTTTTTCTCTCATTCGGTATAAAGCTCAAAATTTGTAAAAACATTGGTTCCGTGAGCTCTTGACCCTGAGAGTTAAACTGTCTGTTTCTGGTATCAACATCGTTCAGTACCCATTCAACCATGGCTGTATATGAGAAATATATGATAGATGCCTCGGAAGAGTTCCGCGGCTCTTTTTCTTCCTTGAGTGGATTAAGTATGCCTTCCGAAATGTACATTGGAGCGCTGCCTTCCCTCCTTGTAGTTTTCTGCATAGTACCCTATATAACGCTTCATCCTTCTTTCCTGCAGTTTACATTGAGGTGGAAGTAATGATAAAAGACTAATGACAGGAAAACTTTTAAATGCCGAAGATATGCAAAACATGCCACCTTACGTGAGCTATTTCTTCGAAAAACACAATACCCTACTTCATTAACAACTGGCAATAACTCATTAATTGGCATTAAAATGCGTGACCAACTCTTGGCTAAAAAGTTTTCTTGAATAATGAGCATGAACCAGCTGCGATGGAGAGGTCCTGAGATTTTTCTTTGCGATGTCGCAAATCACAGTATCGCAATATCACAATGTTGCAGATCGCAGTATCGCAATATTGCAATGTCACAATGTCGCAATGTCATCGTGTTGTTTTTTATTGCAAGGTTGCAGTATCGCAACATTGCAGCATCGCCACTTTGCAGTATCACAGTTTCGCGGTATCGTAATATCCCAGATCATTATAATCTTTGTGTAATTCATGCGATTTGTGCGATGTGCGATATGCGATATCGCATAACGGCGATTTTTTAAAGTTTTTCAATGTGAGTATTTCTTTAGTATATGCGATGCGATGAGGTTTCGCGTCGCAATCTCACCTTTTGTCATTTTAACTCATTTAGAAGGTGCATCCTATTATTATTTGCATGATGTGATATCCTTTAAGGAGTGAATTTAATTTTCTTCATTATGAAACTTAGGTTTTTTTAGATTTTTCAACATATTTTCCTAAGCCCATGATGTTGTAAGTTTCATCTAAAAAAAATGTAACACGAACTAATTTACTAAGGGTCCCCACTTATTTAGTATTAGCAATAATACTTCATAAGGAGGGGGGTTGTTGGTGGCCACAACAGGCAGCCACATGTGTGACCGGTCAGTTGCGAAGTATCCATGTAGTTTTTCTGACCAATCCCAACTAAGAATTAAGCCATAAAATTCAGGGATATCAGCCACTAAAATGTCAATCACTTGACATACCTTCAGGTTGGATGACAACCTTATGGTTACTTGATTTAGCTCGCCAATAATTTCAACTTGAGATCGATCGAGCTGAACTATGCGAACAATGGATTTTTGTGGTTCAATGTTTAGTTTGGTGTGTATGGATTTCGGTAAAATATTCGATGAAGCACCTGAATCCACTAAACAGTTATGTACATTTTTGTTAAAAATTTCATAAGTAAGGAGAAAAGGGGGAGTATGAGATCTCGATCTACCTCCAATTAAAGCGATGTTGTTTGGATCAATCTTGTTAGTCTTATTAGTTGGAGGTCTTCCCATGTTCTGAGAAGCTTGAGAAATTACAGCGGCTGGCAAAGGTGCAACTGACACAGCATGTAATTATTTCATCATTATCTTTTGTTGATTCTTTAGCTTGCTCAATTCGTACAGAGTGATGTTGGCCCTAGTCTTTTTCATGTCTTCTATGATATTGTGCTCCATTTCATCCGAAACGATCTGCTTTTTAGATGGAGTAGGTGAATCTGTTTGGATTGGGCTAGTTTGAGTCGCTTTAGATGTCGTTTTCTTTGTTGCGACTTTATCCTTTGTTGTAGAGCTTGCGCTCTTTGGTTTTGGGGTAGTTTGGGGAGGATCAAGCTAATTTCTAGTTCATGTGTTAACTGGGAATACTTCTTGAACTTCCTTTTGTGGGAGGATGAAATCCCACGTTCCTTGTAATTATACAACTTCTTCATCATCAGTTTTCCCTTCAGTGGCAATTTCCTCTTCCTCTTCCTCGGATTCAACACTTGTTATAGAATTGGGTGGCCTTGAATCCATTGATGGGCCTCTTTTAAAAGCTCTATAGGGCCTTTTTGAAGAAGTTTCTACTACTTTCTTTTTATGTCGACCATTTCCTTGGACATGGTCTTCAAAACTTTTTACAATCCCTCCAAATCGAATGGATCTTTTGCTTGTTTCTTCTTGGACTCTTTGAAGGTGACCTTCTTAGACTTCCGTTCTTCTATCACGGATTTATTCTCTAAAGCTATTATGCATTTCTCTACTGCTATGGCTTCTTTCATGTTTTCGGCTAGGGTTGCTTTATTAGCCCTGTCCACGAAGATTGTTATGTTTGATGGTAATGTTGTGATGTACCATTCACGTTGCACTTCCTCGCTGGGCTAGGAAGCAGTAGGAATTTTGTTTATAATTTTATTGAAACGTAGATTGAAATCTTTGATCGGTTCTCTAGATTTTGCCCTAAGGTTGGATAGGTCATTGATTAACGTTGTCGTAGACTTGTCATCACCAAACTTGGTTAGAAATTGGTCTTGGAAGATGTCCCAACTGGTAATAGATCCACAGGGTAATGAGAAATACCACGATCTGACTGTTCCTTGGAGGGTATAAGGAAACAATCGAAGATCAACGTCTTCATTAGTAACCTCGTTGAGGTTGACGGATAGCATAAAGTTGTTTATGTGCTATTTTGCTAGCATGCCTGCCTCAGGATTGAACTTAGGCATCCATTTCTCAGGATGGGCTAGTATTTGACTCAAGGGTGCTGGCATTAAGACTGCCCTAGGATTGTTCCATGGAGATTGGGCCATTGCTGAACTACTAACAGGGGGATTTACAGAAGATGATCCCTGTGGTTGAGAAGATGAGGTGATTATGATCATAGATGATTGAGGAGGAGTTGTAGGGATTCTACTAGGTGGATTGATAATGGTCTGGGGTGGAGGAGTGGATGGTTGACTTCGTGTTGGAGAGGTTGAGATGGATGATGTTGATGAAAGAGTCTCGCTGTCGGACCCTTTAGGTGACTTCCTTGCTCTTTTCCTTTTGGGAAGAGGTAGTTCAGTTGGCCGAACACCGAACTTTTCACTCTTTAATCTGGTCAGGGGATGAGCAGGGTTATACTGCAAAGTCACACTGCCCTGAGATTTATCAGATATTTGAGGGGAAATGGAAAATCGCTGAAGTTTATGAATCAGAGATTCGACTTCAGGAGGTTCAATAACAGATTGTTCTGAAATGTCAGGATTTGTAGCAGCGGTTGATGCTCTGGCGACTTATAACTCTGGATTTAAGTGTAATGGAGAAGTCGGGGGAGATGGTGAGGGAAATTTACTCTCAGAATGGTATTTTGATTTGGATTTACTTTCCATTCATAGTTCAGGCCCTCCTTCTAGCGCCAAATATGTTGAAGGCCCCGAAAATCGGGTCAACAACTAGGGGGACACCCGCCTTGTCTGGACCTTGGTTGGCAGCTCCTTATCCATTTGGTATAGGGGGTCTGACTGGGGATATAGGACTAGTTTCCCAATTCAGTGTGTGTGTGTGAGAAAGATGGGTATTTTTGTTCTAAAATGGAATACTTCTATCCTAATTCTAATCTAATCCTATGTTATCGTATTCTAATAAACAGAAAACATCGAAATTTATGCTAACCCGAGGTGTGATCTTTCTTCTATGCGATCTAAAAATATTTCATACAAAAACTAGTAATAAAGATCATTCAGTTATCATAAGAAAGGTATTCAATAAAGATGAACTACTTCGTATAAGAAGTTAGACGAAACAGTTATGAAAACTTATCGCATAAATAAGCTATTCATACACTAAACATAAACAAATAGTTATCACCGTACAAAAGTGCCAAATGATAACTCAGACATCCATGCTGTAATATATAAACAACTGAAAATTGAATATCACTTTAACGCATAAGCAGGATTGGTTAAGAGATAAAAGTAGCATTTATAATTAGTCCTACTTATGAGCTTCAAGCAACAATTGATTTATCTCTCCTTGATTTAACATCCACTAAGAGTACAAAAGTACAACATCAGTAGCAGATATCAAATGCAAATATCAAATAACCCTGTTCCATTCATTCACCAAAACTTCCTCTGAGGGTGCAAAAGTGCATGTTCTGAGGACAGGTTTTTGATAAATTTCTGGACCCTTCTCTAAATGCATGAGAAGGGTTTAAATACTACTAACTAAATAACTTATTTACAGAAATTGAGGATTCAGTTTAAATGACCGTCCTCTTTCTAAGAAAAACCATTTCTAAAATTAAATCTACTATCTAACTATTTCTAAATCTACTCCTTAATGTCACAAGCATTCAGTATTTTGCTGAGTGGAGTCGGCTGACTGTCTTCCATCTTTGGTTGAGTGAAGCAAACACAATAAGTAAGAGCTGGCATTATCTTCTCAGTAAAATTGATGATATACTTGAGAATAATGCAATGACTATGTGTCATTACCATGTATACCTGGTAAAAATCCCATTTCAACTTGGTTAACCATTGGACTGCTTCTGCTTTTCCTTTAGTCTTCTGTTTCAAGTTTGTTTTTGTCGCTGATTTCTTGCAATTTTCGGGGCTTGCAGATGACTGAGTAACTAGGGGCCTTCCTTTTCGAACAATTTTTATTAGTAATCGCACATCGGAAACTACCTCTGTTTCTTGATCTAGGCTTCCCTGATGCGTTTTTTTGCCTCTTGTGCCTTTTTCTCTCATCTAGTTAAAGCCCAAAATTTGTAAAAATAGTGATTCTGTGAGCTCTTGACTCTGAGAATTAAACTATCTGTTTCTGTTATCAGCATCATTCAGTACCCATTCAACGATGACTGTATATGAGAAAACTGTGATAGATGCCTCAGAAGAGTTCTGCGGCTCTTTTTCTTCCTTAAGTGGATTAGGTGTGCCTTCCGTAATGTACATTGGAGCGTTGTTTTTCCTCCTCATAGTTTTTCGCATACTACCCTGTATAACCCTTCGTCCTTCTTTCCTACAGTTTTCATTGAGGTGGAAGTAATGATAACTGACTAATGACAAGAAAACTTAAAATGTTTGAATATATGCAAAACATGCCACCTTATGTGAGCTATTTCTTCGAAAAACACAACACCATACTTCATTAACAACTGGCAATAACTCATTAATTCGCATTAAAATACATGACCAACTCTTGGCTGAAAACGTTTTATCGAATAATGAGCCAGAACCAACTGCGATGGAGGGGTCCTGCGATTTTGCTTTGCGATATCGCAGATCACTGTATCACAAATCGCAACATCATCGTGCTGTTTTTTATCGCAAGGTCGCAGTATCGCAATATCACAACATCACAATTTTGCAGTATCGCGGTATTGCAGTATCGCAGTATCGTACTATCACAATATCACAATATCATAGATCATTATAATCCTTATGTGTGATTCATGTGATTTTTGCGATGCGTGATATGCGATATCGCATATCGGCAATTTTAGAGTTTTTCAATGTGAGTGTTTCTTTAGTGTATGTGATGCGATGAGGTTTCACGTCAAAATCTCGCTTTTTGTCATTTTAACTCATTAGAAGGTGTACCCTATCATTCTTTGTGCGATGCGATATCCCTTAAGGAGTGAACTTTATTTTCTTCATTATGAAACTTAGGTTTTTTAGATTCTTCAAGGTATTTTCCAAAGTCCATGATGTTGTAAGCTTTATCTAAAAATAAAATATAACACTAACTGATTTTTTGATTTTTACGGAGCATCCCCACTTATTTAGTATTAGCAATAACACTTCATAAGGAGGGGGGTTGTTAGTGGCCACAACAGAATGATATCAATTCTAAGACTCTAATAGCAATAATCAAACTCTTAAAGATGATTAAATCAATGCGATGCACTATCTAAATAATTTATGTTGTAATAAACAAAAATTAAATCAAATGACAGCACTGTAAATTATAAACAGAACATACACTACTTCAATGAAAGAAAGGGACCAACAGTAAGTAGATTAAACTCATAGAAACAAGAAATTATCAAACCAACCAAACTTTAGAAGAATCGGAAATGTAACACAAGAAAGCAGTTAAATCCACGAGAGGCTGGGCCCTTAGCCGCTAGCGAACACTGTTAAGATGCTTCAGATAAGGGGAGAGAACAAAAAATTCAATTATATATTAATCATCAAGCTTAAGTAGCATTACAATATAATTGCGTTCTCCAGTAGCGCAAGTCTATAATTAAATTAACAACTTTGAAAAGTAACAGAGATTCCTCCCCTTTCTTCCAACAATCACTTTCTTTTATAATCAGAAAGGTGTAAAGGGTAAATGGTAAACGTGATCCAGACACTATTCCTATTTCACGCTGATTCCTCTGATTCACTCTCAATATTGTTCATAACTGATGCGTTCCTTCCTCTGTTTTTCGAATTTTGTTGTTCCATTGTGAGGGAACAACAATTGCTCCTTTTTTCGCTTTCCTTTATAAAGAAGGGTGAAATTTAGCTAAATCATAACTACAAGTAAATCCTTCATTTCTTACTATAATTCCTTCATATATTAGCTCATTAAGATATGAAAAGGATAAGAATGAAGGAAAACGATGATGAAATTAATAGTAAATACATACCCATTTCGTAACTCAATAGCGTATACATGCAGGTTGGGTTCAATAAAGTAGTGTATACATTCTGATCCATGATTTTTGAAGTTACAACTGATTCTAAATGATGATACAGGTTGCTAGGTTCAACACAGTGTTCTAGTGACAGTGAGCTGGTTGATTAACTGAATGTTGGTTGATGCAGTTTAAGTTTCAAAGTTTCCCATGGGTCCAATATGAAAATTTGATGAAACAAGGCCTTGATGTGTATTATGGTGTACCAGGAGCATACAGTCTGAAAATTTATGAAAATTGGTCACTAGAGGAAGAGATAAGGTCGTAGTCTTCTATAGGCTAGCACCTACATACTAGTAAACACATTGGCTAGTACAAAAGCTAGGGCGTTCTAGCTCCCTTCCAATAGAAGCTCAAAAATGAGAGAATGGTGTAGCCTTCTGTAGGTGGATGTGTTGGAAATAACACTGAGACGGGGGGGGGTGAATTAGTATTATCAAGTCAATTATTTTTCATTTCATACACAGATTTGTACATGCTAATTGAATTAGAGAAAATAGCGTATATACGTAACTTCAGTTAATGAAACTAGCGTATAAGTTACAGACTTATAATTTAATTTATTCTTCAGATGTTGTTCATAAATTTGTGTGTCAGAACCATATAAATAGTAACTAGAAATAGAAAATAGAGTAGGTAGTCACACACAAGAACACAAGATAGAAGGTGGAAACCTATTGTGGGTGAAAACCACCTGCTGCAATTTGTATCTATCTTCTTTCAATTTAGAAACTTCTTTTTACAATGTTTTTGTATCGGTGCAGTCTTATACCAGTACGCAGGCTGCAACTTGCAGAAGGCTACAACCTTCTCTCATTCTCCAGCTTCTCCTGGAAGGGAGCTACAACACCCTTAGCTCTTGTACTAGCTAAGGTACTAGTACATAGGTGATGACCTACAGAAGGCTACAACCTTCTCTTTTCTTCCAGGGACCACGTTTCATAAATTTTCAGACTGGATCCATGAATAACATCAATCAAACATCAAGGATATCTGCATCAACCAATCTTCTTTGTACAACCCAATATTGAATCAAACAATCACTTCTCTGAATGTTGTAACCAGAATAATAACAGTAACCAAACACCAATCCTGAACCGAGAATACTATAGAAATATACCGAAGTAACTAAAACATATTTAATGAGATGTACGCTACTTCAAGATGAGGAACCTGCATGCATACGCTTCTTTGATTTACTGAACTGGCATGTATACGCGCCTTTGCTACGCCTAACCTGTGTACAGATCTATGAAAGATAGTTTTCCCTTTTCAAGTATTCAAGCATTAATTATACCCAAATTATCGGATTCATAAATCAATTCATGTGTCAAATATAATAGATCAGAATCACACAAAGATACTACTGTTCAAGCCTTGATATTTGACCCATCAATATAACTTATCCATGTTGTAACGCTCTGTTTCCTCCTTCATTCAGATCTAGCTATGCACCATAAACCAATCACCAGTATTCCAGATCTTGCTCCTTATAAGATATTCAATACTTGGGTCAATTATCTTGCCAAATGATATCTTCCTTTTTATAGTCTTGGCCTTACTCAAACCATGGCCCAAAACCATAGATAACCAATACTAGGGACCCAATACTTGGGTTCAATATTTTGGACAAAATACAAAGGTCTAAAACCATAGGTCCAATTACCATGGACCCAAAAATAATATTTCCCACATGTACGTTCTTTTCCGTGCATGAAAGTGCGTGTATATGCATACGTGACTTTTTATCATCAATACCACGTATATACGTGACCTGGTTAAAAGGAACCTGCATATATGAAGATTTCTTCCATTCTAAGAGCTTGAACTATGATCTGCCACTTGAGTGTGTTGCCATCAAGGACAACACTTGTGCCATAGTGCCAAACCTCTGTCATAATGCTAATAATATCCCTCTTTGGACTTGATGGAAACCCTACATCATTCAAAGTCATTATCCCCCTTTGACATCAAGGGCAAAGGGTTATGCTCCCACTGAGTACATGCTGAAACCTCTGCTCTGTTGTGTTATCCATGCTCCCCCTGACTGTAGGCTAGGTCTGCAGAAAATGCTCTATAAGAAAGAACATGACTCTATACATCAGAAGCGATCTTCCTATCTCCAAAGACTCATACATACATCCATCTCCCAAACAAATGGGGATATACCAGTTATTGACTCATCCACCCAAACAAGTGGGGATACATCAGTAGTTTACACAAGATAAAAAAAGAACATTACATCATCCATCCTAGGAATAATGGGGAAACCAAGATAGGCCATTACATGAACTTGATAAGAAAAGAATTACATGACGTAGAGATGAAATATCTATACCAATACTATGAAGGTTATCAACAGCTATCATCAGCAGCATCTTTCAATTATCATTCAGACCGGCAACCATGTTCTCGCTCTACAACTTGTTCCATTTGAAACCAAAAGCAACTGTGAAATTGATCCAATATCTTCTAAGATAATGCCAACAATGCATTATATGCTCCCCCTGAACTTGTGCCAGATGGTCTGTGACAGACCCATATCAGACTCTTTTCTCTCAGAGCCTGGCCCACTGTTTGTCTTCAACCAACATATACACGACTGTATCCACATAAACTGGCATATGTACACGTATCCACCTCATGAAACTCACGTACAACCACTTTTCTCTGAAACAGACAAGATCTAATGACAAGATGATGCATCAACTACTCCTAGCTTCTGTCTGAGGTATTCAAATGTCTGCCTGGGCAGTGCTTTGGTGAGTATATCAGCAACTTGTTCCTTAGAGGGAACATACTCCAATTTGACCTTTTGTTCAAGGACTTATTCCCGAAGAAAATGATACTTGATAGGTATGTGCTTAGTCTTAGAATGCATGACAAGATTCTTTGAAACATTGATTGCACTTGTATTGGAAGATGGAGATAGGTGGAGTAAAATTGATTTGAAAATCTTGCAAAGTTTGCATCATCCAAAGGAGTTGTGTGCAGCAAGATGCAGCAGCCACATATTCTGCTTCAGCTGTAGATAAAGCAATTGAACTTTGTTTCTTGCTGAACCAAGATACTAATCTGGAACCCATAAAGAATGCACCACCACTAGTGTTTTTTCTGTCATCCACGCTTCCTGGCTAATCTGCATCTGTATATGCATGAAGTGTGAGATCTGCATCTCTAGGATACCATAAGCCATAGTTTTTTGTTCCTTGAACATATTTGAAAATCCTCTTAATTGCCTGAAGGTGTGCTTCCTTTGGATTTGCCTGAAATCTTCCAACTATTCCCATTGCATGCATGATGTCTGGCCGAGTACCTGTCAGATAGAGCAGACTACCAATCATGGATCTATAGGTTGGTTGATGTACTACTTTTGATTCATCATTAGCACTGAGGCTGCATCCTGTTACCATAGGGGTACATACCGGTTTCGAATCTTCCATGCCATATTTCTTCAACATTTGCTTTAGGTACTTGGTTTATGATAAAAAGATACCGTCTTTATTTTGTTGGATATGTAAATCAAGGAAATATGTCAACTCAACAAGCAAGGACATTTCAAATTATTTCTGCATCACCAAAGCAAATTTTTGACTCATGTCTTCTTCATTGCTGCCAAAGATGATATCATCAACATACACAACAAGTATTAGCAATTTATCATTATCAATTTTTATATATAGATTGCTATCTGTTGATCCTTTTGAAAAAACCTTGTTGATGGAGGTATTTGTCCAGACAATAATACCAAGCCCTTGGAGCCTGTTTAAGACCATAGAGTGCCTTCTTGAGTCTGCATACAAGTGTTGGATCATTTCTAAGAATGAATCCATCTGGTTGCTCAATATACACTTCTTCTTCTAGGTCCCCATTCAAAAAGGCAGATTTCACATCCATTTGAAATACTTTGAACTTCTGAAAGCTAGAGAGAGCAAGGAAAATTCTTATAGCCTCAAGTCTAGCAACTGGAGCAAAATTTTATTCAAAGTCTATACCTTCTTGTTGAGCATACCCTTTACAAACAAGTCTGGCCTTGTTTCTAATAACTTCTCCATTTTCATTCAGCTTGTTTTTGAATATCCATTTTGTCCCTTTGACATTCTTATCTATTGGTCTAGGAACAAACTCCCAAGTGTTATTCTTTTCAATCTGCTGAAGTTCTTCATCGATGGCCTTGACCCAACATTCATCTTTGCATGCCTCTCTTACATTTTGTGGTTCAGCAGAGGAGAGCAATGCTAGATAGCTTGAAGCATCTGAAATGGTTCTTCTTGTTTGCACACCTGCCTCTTTCTGTCCCAAAATTTGAGTTTCTGGATGATTCTTCTGAATGTACCTGGATGGAATCTTTTCTTCTATCCTTATCTATTCTTTTGGTGCCTCATGGGTTTCTTCTTCATCATGAATCTGATTTGATGTTGAAGGATAGTCCTCATCATCTTCGAAATCTTCAGATTTTACTTGCCTAGTAGTGTTTCCTTCTTCATCAACCACTACATCAATACTTTCAACAATTTTCCCAAGCCTTTTATTGTAACACTTATATGCTTTGCTGTCGGGAGAGTAACCAAGGAGAATGTCTTCATCTGCTCTAGGTTCAAACTTGGCAAGGTTTTCATCAGTCTTTTTGATGTAGCATTTGCTTCCAAACATTTTGAAGTATTTTACCGTGGGAGTTTTACCATACCAAAGTTCATGAGGAGTCTGAGTGCCGTTTACCCAGACATTTGTCTTGTTGAGAATAATAACTGCAGCAAATGTGGCTTCACCCCAGAAGGTTGCGGGAGTTCCAGACTCATCAAGCATAGCACGAGCGATTTGTTGAATTGTTCTGTTCATCCTTTCCACTACTCCATTTTGCTGAGGAGTCCTTGCAGTAGAGAATTCCCTTCTTATTCCATGTTCTTGATAAAAATCGAAAAATTCATCTGAGGTAAATTCCCCTCCTCAATTAGACCGGAGGAATTTGATTCTGCGATCTGATTCATTTTCAACCAAGGCTTTGAATGATTTGAACTTTTTGAAAGATTCATATTTATACTTCATAAGTCCTATCCAACACATCCTTCAAAAATCGTCAATGAACAATATGAAGTACTCTTCTCCTCGAGGTGACCTCTTCCTTGTTGGACCACATATATCAGTATGGACAAATTCAAGTGGCCTGCTAGTTGATCCTTCCTTCTCAGGGAAATTAGTTCTGGTTTGCTTACCAAACTGACATGATTTGCATATTGTATTGTCTGGAATTCTAATGTCAGGGAGATCATGAACCACCTGATATTTGCATTCTTTCCTTATCTGAGAGAAGCTTAGATGCCCCAATCTTTTGTGCCATAGCCAGTGTTCATTACTCTTGCTTATATAGCATTGTTGTTGTCCACCCTTGAGTATGTATAAATTATTTGGAGTTCTTATGCCTTTGATTACTGTTTCTCTTGTATCAATCTCATGACCTCATTTCCTTGATCACACATTTGACTGACACTTAGTAGATTATGCTTGAAGCCGTCAACATACATAACATTTCCATCTTTGAACTTCTCTTTCAAATGAACAAAACATTTACCTTTTATGATTGCAGGGGTGTCATTTCCAAATGAGACTTTCCTTTCCTTTTCTAAGGCGCTATATGACTGAAGTTTTTCTTTCTCACCTGTCATATGTTTTGAGCATCAACTGTCAATGTACCACTGGTTTTCCTGTCCTTCTACATATAAGGCTATCCCACATCTTTCTGGTTGCAGTTCTTCCTTTCTCCATGTTTTGGGACTCAATGAATCTTGCTCTTTCTGAGTTGTTTGTCAGAACCTACTCCTGCATTCAGAATCTTCATGCCCGAAGTTGTTACAAATAGAACATTCTATTTCATTTTCAAGAGCAGAAAAGTTATTGAAAGTTCTTTTCATGATCCCAGTGATATTTCTTTGTTTTTTATCTTCTCTAGTCATGATGGTCTTGTAGGCAACACATTGAGCAAATTTGTATCAAAGTTATGACAAGAGAAAAATTGGCCATTGAAGAAATTCTTGCGATTATCAAACCTACCGCCTAAATGATTGGAGTTTCCATTGACATCCATTCTTGAGGCAAATTGAGAATGATTTGACTACGATTGGTTGTAGCTTCTATTCATCCTTGATGTATATTGCCCCTAATTTACTTGGTGACCACTGTTTATCCTTGAAGTAAATTGTTTTACCGGGTGATATGCATTATGCCTTTGCTGTCGATTGTCAATCTGTTGACTTTTCCTTGCTGCATCAATATAACTTTTGTAGGTGGATGGCTTCTGTGCTTGAGATGCTTCTTCAGAATATATGAGACCTGTCTTGATTAGAGGAGAACGATGTACATTGATAATCTCATTTAAAGTTTCAGATTGTTTAGCAAATCTAAGATTAAAGGCTTTTGTTTTCTCAATTTCTTTTCTAAGTCCCACAATTTCACATTCCAACTTATCATTGTGTTTTTCTCTTTCAGCAAGTTGGAATGTCAGAGTATCTATAACATATTATTTTCTTCTAAACAAATTTTAAGTTTATAAATTTCTTCATAAAGACCTTCTTCATCTATAACATCCAAGAAATCATCATCTTCAAAGGCCATCAAAAGTCTATCATCGTTACATTGTTCATCTTCATCACTATTTGAAAGTCCATCGTTGTCTTCATGTGTATAATAATTCTTCTTACTTACATTCTATTTTTTGTTCCATCTAACTGGTTCCTTACATTTATCTTTATGAAGACACTTGGCAGCATAGTGACCAACTCTTCCACAAGCAAAGTATTTGAAAGGTAGCTTACCTCTGAATCTTCTAGTCCCCTGTTGAAGGTTCTTGAAAAAGTTTAATTCTTCCTCTCCTTCTGACATATGTCCTGACTCATTGTAATCTCCTTTTCCTGAGGCTTTGAATGCATCTTCTCTCCTATCTAATGGTCCTCCTTTCCTCATTTCGTAAGTATTCAGGATTCCATGCAGCTGTGACATGGTAATGCTCTGTAGGTCCTGCTTTTCTTCTATGGAAGAAACTTTTGAATCAAACTTACAAGAAAAGGATCTTAGAATCTTTTCAACGAGAACCACTTCTTTTATTTCTTCACCAAAGTTTTTCATAAAGTTAACAATCTCATCAATGCGTAAGAAATAGTTAGCCACACTTTCATCATTGCACATTCTGATATTTTCATATTGAATTATGAGAGTTTGTAGTTTTGTTCATTTTACCTGATCATCTCCTTCATAGCTCAGAACGATCTTGTCCCATATTTCTTTTGTGGTTTTGAGCTACACAACCTTTATGAATTCTGATTGAGATAGACATACGCTACTTCAAGATGAGGAACCTGCATGCATACACTTCTATATAAAGGGAAACATGTGTATACGCTTCTTTGATTTACTGAACCAGCGTGTATACACACCTTCGCTGCGCCGAACCTACGTACAGATCTATGAAAGACAGTTTTCCCTTTTCAAGTATTCAAGCATTAATTATACCCAGATTATCAGATTCATAGATCAATTCATGTGTCAAATATAATAGATCAGAATCACACAAAGATACTACTATTCAAGCCTTGAGATTTGACCCATCAATAGAACTTATCCATCTTGTAAGGCTCAGGTTCCTCCTTGATTCAGATCCAGCTATGCACCATAAACCAATCACCAGTATTCCAGATCTTTCTCCTTATAAGATATTCAATACTTGAGTCAATTAGCTTGCCAAATGATCTCTTCCTTTTTTTAGTCTTGGCCTTACTCAAACCATGGCCCAAAACCATAGATAACCAATACTAGGGACCCAATACCTGGGTTTAATATTTTGGATGCAGTACCAAGGTCTAAAACCATAGGTGAAATTACCATGGACCCAAAAATAATCTTTCCCACATGTACGGGATTTTCATAACATGAAAGTTCATGTATATGCATACACGACTTTTTATCATCAATATCGCGTATATATGCGAGCTGGTTAGAAGGAACCTGCATATATGAAGATTTCTTCCATTCTGAGAGCTTGAACTGTGATTTTCCACCTAAGTGTGTTGCCATCAAGGACAACACCTGTGCCATAGTGCCAAACCTGTGTCATAATGCCAATAGGTTACCTGCGTACTGGTATGAGTCTACACCAGTACAAGATTGTAAACATATTTTATTATTATTAAAAGAAGATAGAGACGACAACAGTGGGTGGTTTTCGCTCACATTAGGTTTCCACCTTAAATATTGGTGTTCATGTGTGTTCCTTTTGTGTCATGGATTATTCTATTTGTACTGTACAATTCAATGAGTTACATATGCATTGTTAAAGACCAGCAAATGATAGATTATCCAAATCAAATGTTTTCTGGGTATATGGTGGTTTCTCTAATCACAGTTGCATGTACATGCTAGTTCATATCATAGAAGTAGTGTATATAAATATTTTTTGCAAGTAAAAAATAATTGATATGATAATAGTGATTCACCCCACGTCTCAGTATTATTTCCAACAATTGGTATTAGAGCAAGGCCCTTCAGAAGAATCTTGATCGCTGGAATGAATATCTTTAAAGATGAACAATCATGAAGGCATGGGATCCACCAGACCATCAATCTTCAATGGGAGCAACTTAGTGTATTGGAAAATAAAAACCAGAGCCTATCTACAATTTCTTGGAGTAGATGTTTGGGAAATTATGGAAGGACGATTTCAATTTCCAGCAACAATTCATACAGACATTGAAGGTAAGAAGTTATACTAAACCAATGTCAAAGTTGTCAATACATGATTGGGAAGTTTGTCGGAATCATAATGTGTCAAAGTCATGCAGCTCAAGACAACCAAAGAGATATAGGACAAAATTATTCAGAGCTACAAAGGAGACTCTCAGGTAAAACTTGATAAGCTTGAAACTCTTAGAATTCAGTATGAAACTTTCAGAATGCATAGTGATGAGAGTGTTGCTAGTTACTTTCTACGCATAGATGAGATTGTTAATTGTATGAAGAATCTGGGTGAAGAGATAAAGGAAGTGAATTTGGTTGAGAAAATTTTGAGATCATTGTCTTCTATATTTGAGTCAAAAGCATCTTCCATAGAAGACAAATAAGATCTTCAGACTATCACTGTAAGTCAACTTCATGGAATCCTAACTACCTTTGAAATGAGAAAAGTAGGTCCATAAGATATGAGAGAAGACACATTTAAAGTGTCAGAAAAGGGAAAAAAAAAGGAAGAGCACAATGAATCAGGACACATTTCAGAATAAGAAGATGAGGTAAATTTTTTCAAGAAGCTTCAATGGGGTTCCAGGAGATTCAGACATAAGCTACCTTTCAAATGATTTTCTTGTGGTAGAGTCAGTCACTATGCTGCCAAATTTCCTCATAAGGATAAATATGAAAAGGGGAAGGAATATGCAAAAGGTAATAGAAAATAGGTTGTGAATAGGAGTTATTATACATATGAAGATGGTGATGGTTTTATCTAATAGCTATGAAGATGAAGCTGAACAAGATTATAGACTACTCATGGCTTATGATAATGATGATTTTGTGGATGCATTAGAAGGGGATGACTTTCTTGAAGAAATCGCTAAACTCAAAATTTGTGTAGAAGAAAAGAATATGATCATAGATACTTTGAAACACGAACTTGCTGAAAGATAAAAATACAATAAAAATCTAGAATGTGGAATTGTGGGTCTAAGAAAATATCTTGAGAAGACAAAATATCTTAATCTTATATTTTCTAAAGAATAAAAAAACTTAAATGAAATAATCAAAGTTCAGTGTTCTCCTTTGATAAAGACAGGTCTTGGATATACTGAAGAATCATCTCAATCACAGAAGTTGTCAACCTCCACCAGAAGCTATCTTGATGCAGCAAAGACGAATGAATAACATGTCAATTGTCTGTAAAGGCCTAAAATTACTCATCAGGTAAATGATACACCAAGGATGAATATCAATATAAGCCACAAACAACAGGTAAACAATGTCAAAAGATTCTATGATGGCAAAAATTTCTTCAACAGGCAATGTTTTTCATGTCATAACTTTAGGGACAAGGTTTCTCAATGTGTTTCCTACAAAACCATCATGACTATAGAAGCACAAAATCAAAGGAGTGTAACTAGAATCGAGAAAAGTTCCTATAATAACTTTTCTCCTCTTGAAAATGAAATAGAATGCTCAATTTGTAACAACTTTGGTAATGAAGAATCTGAATGCGAGAGGAAATTTCAGCCAACACTTCAAAAGGAGAAAACACCATTAAATCCCAAGGTATGGAGAATGAAGGAATCTCAATAAGAAAGATGTGTTATAGCTCTGTATGCAGAAGGAAAAGAAAATCAATGATACATCGACAACAGATGCTCCAAACACATGACATGTGATAAAGAGAAGCTTCATTCATATAATGCTTTAGAAAAAGAAAAGAATTGCTCCTTTGGAAATGACACTCCAGCTCTCATTAAAGGTAAATGTTATGTGTTCTTGAAAGAAAGGTTAAAGTTGGAAATTTCATGTATGTAGATGGTTTAAAGCATAACCTGTTGAGTGTCAATCAAATGTGTGACCAAGGAAATGAAGTGGTGTTTCGATCAAATGGATGTGTGGTTCATGAGCTTGATATAGGAAAGACCGTGATCAAAGGTACAAGAACTCCAAACAACTTATACATACTAAAAGGAGGACAACATAAATGTTATCTAAGAATAACAGATGAAAACTAACCATGGCATAGAAGCTTAGGACATCTAAGATTTTCTCAAATAAGAAAACCATTTAGGCTTAAGGTAGTATGTGATCTTCTTGATATCAGCATCCCAGAATATAACATATGTAAACCATGTCAAATTGGTAAGCAAACCAGAGTTCACTTCATTGAAATGGAAGGGTCAACAAGTAAGCCTCTTGAACTTGTCCCTACTAATTAATGTGGACCAACCAGGAAAGAGCCACCTCGTGGAGAAGAATACTTTATTTTATTTATTGATGATTTTTCTAGGATGTGTTGGATAGGTATACTAATGCATAAAGATGAAGCATTTGAAAAGTTTAATGCCTTCAAATGTTTAGTTGAAAATGAATCAGATAGAGAAATCAAAATTCTAAAATCTAATCGAGGGGGAGAATTGATATCAAATGAATTCTTTGACTTTTGTGAACAACATGGAATAAAGAGGCAATTCTCCACTACAAGAACTCCTCAGTAAAATGGTGTAGTAGAAAGGATGAACATAATAGTTCAACAAATGACTCAAACTATGCTAGATGAATCTGGAACTCCTTCAACCTTCTGAGGTGAAGCTGGATTTTCTGTCGTGACTATTCTCAACAAAGAGAATGTTCGAGTAAATAGCAATCAAACTCTATATGAACTTTGGTATGGTAAGCCTCCTACTGTAAAACACTTTATAGTTTTTGGAAGGAAATGTTTTATCAAAAGGACTGATAAAAAGCTTTGTAAGTTTAAACCCAAAGTAGATGAAGGTATTCTTCTTTGTTATTATTCCAGAAGCAAATGATACAAATGTTATAATAAAAGACTTTGAAAAATTGTTGAAAGCATTAATCTTGTAGTTGATGAGGCATGCAGAAATCCGGAACATATGAACTCAATAGAGTAATATTAGGAATATGTAGAATGCTTTTTCGAATCAAATAAAAATGATATTTAAGAAGAAAAAAATGAAGCACTAGAAGAAGATACAACAAACAAGGAAAATACTCCATCTAGGTATGTTCAAAATAATCATCGAGAATCTAAAATTGTAGGAGAAAAAGGATTTGGAGTACAGACAAGAAGAACTCTTACAGGGACCTCAAGTTATATAGCATTAATATCCTCCATAGAACCTTAGAATGTAAATGAATCTTGTAAAAATGAATGCTGGGTCAAGGCCATGGATGAAGAATTAGACAAAATTGAAAAGAATGATATTTGGGAATTAGTTCCTAGATCTCATGATAAAAATGTTTTAGGAACAAAATGGATATTTAAGAATAAGATGAATGAAAATAGGAAAGTTATTAGAAACAAGGCAAGACTTGTTTGTAAGGGGTATGCTCAAAAAGAAGTTATAGACTTTGAAGAAACCTTTGCACCTGTTGCCAGACTTGAAGCTATAAGGATGTTTCTTTCTCTCTCTAGTTTTTAAAAATTCAATGTATATCAAATGGATGTAAAATTATCTTTCTTAAATGGAGATTCAGAAGAAAAGGTTTATAATGAACAACGAGAAGGATTCATTCTTGGAAATGATGCAAAACTTGTATTCAAGCTCAAAGAATCTCTCTATGGTCTGAAACAAGCTCCCAGGGCTTAGTATTACTACCTTGACAAATATCTAAAACAACAAGGTTTCACAAAAGGTTTTGTAGATAGCAATTTATACATAAATATTGAAAATCATAAACTGTTAATTATTGTTTTTTATGTTGATGACATCATCTTTGGTAGAAATGAAGAATCCATGAGTCAGAATTTCGCCTCAATGACGCGACAAGAATTTGAAATGTCCTTACTTGGTGAACTTATTTTCTTGGTCTATGAGTACAAAAAACAAAATATGGTATCTTTCTTTCACAAACCAAATATCTCAAGTAGATATTGAAGAAGCACGAGATGGAATATTCTAAACCACTATGTATTCCATTGGTACCAGGATGCGATCTCAACTCTAATGATCAATGATTAGCAGTAAACCAACCAACTTACAGATCTATGATTGGAAGTCTACTTTATCTAATAGGTACTAGACCTGGCATCATGAATGCAGTAGGAATTTTTGGAAGGTTCCAATCAAATCCAAAGGAATCACATCTCGAGGAAATAAAAATAATTTTCAAATATCTTCAAGGAACTCAGTACTTTGGACTATGGTGCTAAAGATACAAACCTTACTCTCCATGCATATACAAATGCAGATTGGGTAGGAAGTATTGATGATCGATAGAGCGCCAGTGGAGGTGAATTCTATATGGGTTCACGGTTAGTGTATTGGTTTCCTAAGAAAGAAAGTTCAATCTCCTTATCTATAGTTGAAGCAGAATATTTGGCTGATGCATCTTGCTGCACACAACTACTTTGGATGATGCAAACTTGTAAGAAATTCAGATCACATGTACTCCACCCATCTCCATTTTATGTGATAATACAAGTGCCATCAATATTTCCAAAAATCTTGTTATGCACTCCAAGACCAAGCACATACCCATTAAGTACCATTTTCTTTGAGAACAAGTGTTTGAACAAAAGGTTAAATTGGAGTATGCTCCCTCCAATGAATAGTTTGTTGATATGTTTGCCAAACCTTTTCCCACAGAAACATTTGAATATCTCAGACATAAGCTGAGAGTAGTTGTTGCATCTTCCTGATGTTAAATCCATTTTTTCAGAGGAAAGTTACTATACACATGTTTCATGAAGTATAGTCGTGTATACACGTGGGTTTCTGTGGCTGAAGGAGTGTATATTTTTTTCTGACAGAAAATAGTGGATCGGAATCTGATATGGGTGCTCTGTTTGATATTGATGATTAATGACTGACTATATCCTTTGTTCGTTATTTATTTATTTATCTGACAAAGATGTCTTGATGAATGACTTGTTGACAATGCATAGGTACCACAGGTCCAGGAGGAGAATTCACCTTCAGTTGCATTCTACATTGTTGGCATTATGGTTGCTAGTTCAACTATGGTTTCTATATAAATATTATATATATATATATATATATATATATATAAATATATATATATATATGCAGAAGAGAGAGAGAGAGAGAGAGAGAGAGATCATTTGCTGCATAATTTATGAAAAGATCTAGGGGTGAAACATGACTTCTTTTGTCATAGGCTATATTTGAATAAGTCCTATTGTATGTATGAGTAATTTGTTTCCCCACTATGCCTGGGATGAATGATGTAATATTTGTTGTAATTATGTCATGCATAAACAATTGGTATATCCCCACTTGGTTGAGTGGATGAGTCAAATATGGTGTATCCCCACTTGGTTGGGTGATTAATGTATGTATGAGTCATTAGTCATAGGGAAGTCATACTCACTTAGTTGAGTTATAAAGTCATGTTATTGTTTTGAAGCATATATATGCAGACTTGGGCATGTCCGTAGGGGGAGCATGGACAACATGATGTATATCAAAGAGGGAGAATAACTTGGTTCACCCTTTTCCCTTGATGTCAAAGGGGAAGAGTATTTTGGTGTTGTTGTGTTATCTCTAACAATTTCTATAGCTTGCCGTAATCAACAACAACATGGTTTCCATCAAGTCCAAAGGGGGAGAGTGTTGGCATTATGATACAAGTGTTTTCCTTGATGGAAACACACTCACAGGGAAGTTCAATTTTGATGAAAGGTAACCCATAGTGTAACAAATCCATTCAGTTGTAACAAGGCATTGGTATAGAAGAACAAGAATATGGAACTAGAGTCTTCTAATCATAATGAAGATGTCAAAGGAAAAGGATGGTGAAAAGTAGTTTAAGATGTATACGCATGTCCACTTAGTTAAAACAATGTATACAAGCAAGTCCACAGAACAAAAAGCGTGTATACGTACACAAGCACTCTCACAAGAGGAAAAGCATGTACGAGATAGAAAATCAAGGAATTTCAAGAGTAGAGAATACCAGGGGTCAATACCATGGTATTATCCCACAATATTGAGCGAAGTGACGACTATTTGATCCCACCCAACATACCACAAGTTCTAAATGGTTTTGGTCTGAGCTATTGAGAAACACCTAAAACTATATAAGGAGGAGAATATCATAAGGCCAAGTGTGCAATTGAATGGGTTTCGACATAATACTTCTTTTTGAAGTATATTTTATGTTGTAGGGGCTATGTTTGTGATTTGATCTAAAATATTTTGTGCACCTTGAGTTCAATGTTGGATCAGGATCATGAGACCTGAAATGACCTATCATTGAATGATATGATATTGGTTGGGCTACATCTAATTATGTATGCCTATTTTATTCTTTAAATGGCATGATCTGGATTTGTTTGATGTCCATAATTGCAACAAAGTTATGAGTTAATATTTTCATATCTATACATTGGTTCTCCTTGGTAAAAGTGTGTGTACACGCAGGTTCTACTCTTCCAAGTAGCGTATACAAAAGAAAATCCCTTTTTTCTTCAGATTTGACTGATATATCTTATTAGTTTTGTTGTTTTACTGTTTTTTGTCAATAAAGTCTTCTTGGATCTGAATATAAAACTGAACGTATAAGGGGTTTGGTATCTAATTGATTGATCATATAAGTGATAATGGTAATCTCTGTTACTGCCTATGTAAATTGACAATAGATGTTTGCTATATTGCTGGGTGGTACAAACTTCATTCAGAAGTTTTATGTTTCAGTTGTTTTGGAGGTATATGTAGGTTTGATTAAAGGAAGTAGCGTATATACACATGTTGGGTTTAGTAAAGTAGCATATACATTCTGATGCATGATTTTTGAAGTTACAACTGGTTCTAAATGATGATGTAGTTTTATGGGTTCAACACAGTGTTCTAGTGACAATGATCTCATTAATTAACTAAATGTTGGTTGATGCAGTTTAAGCTTCAAAGTTTCTGATGGGTGCAGTATGAAAATTTGATGAAATGAGGCCTTCATGTGTATTATGGTGTACCAGGAGCATCCAGTCTAAAAATTTATGAAAAATGGTCATTTGAGGAAGAGAGAAGGTTGTAGCCTTCTATAGGTCGGTGCCTATGTATTAGTAAACACATTAGCTAGTACAAGAGATAGGGGGTTGTAGCTCCCTTCCTGTAGAACCTAGAAAACAAGAGAATGTTGTAGCCTTCAGCAGGTGTTTTCTTGCATACTGGTATGAGTTTACACCAGTACAAGATTGTACACATATTTTCTTATTATTAAAAGAAGACAGAGACAATAGCAGCATGTGGATTTCTCCCACACTAGGTTTCCACCTTAAATCTTCATGTTCATGTGTGTTTCTTATGTGTGATGGCTTATTTTGTTTTTATTGTTTTGTCTAATGACTTATTGATGCACTGTTAAATATCAACATATGATAGATTATCCATCTCACAAGTTTTCTGGGTATACAGTGGTTTCCCTAATCACAGTTGTGTGTACACACTAGTTCACTTCATAGAAGTAGCATACATAAATATGTTTTGGAAGAAAAAATAATTGATTTGATAATATTGATTCACCGCCCCCTCTTAGTATTATTTCCAATGCATATAAGTGGAATGCGACAATCCAGAAGAAGAAAAACTGATTATTAAAGTGGATAAGTTTATGGCATCCAATTGCAACATTGGAATAGATATATTTTTTGTGAGCGGTCGATGGGTACATTTAGCCCAACAACAACACATTTTGATGTTAGAAACATGGTATATAATGATATATATCTCTCTGGTTTGAAAGATGAAGAATATGTTATAAATATGGTTTGGTGTGGTGTAAACATGATATGGGAAATTTGCATGAATTATTTCAAACAAAAGTCCCCATTATATAGGAATTTTTACTAATACTTACATTTACTTTGTGAAAACATGAGCAATGCACATTCTAACAACAAATTGGAAAACCATCAACATGAAATAATAAACAAATAATAAGCCATAATTATGAACAACCATAACTCAATGATATGATAACGAAGTTCGACTAGTGTGGACTACATCTCCAAGCTCAATGTTAAGAGTGGGGAGGTCACTTCATTAGTTATTGCAGGAAGATGATGACTACATGACACAATCTTTGTCAATACAAGGAAGAGCTCCCTTAACTAGAGTGACATGTCTCTCTTTGAGGAGACGTTCTTCTATAATAAATCTCACTCATAAAATATGTCCTTTAATATGACAAAATAACCATCTCTCACATTAAGTGGCATACAAAGTTCCTCTCACTACATGGCATACATAAATCTCAGAATCAAATCATCAGCTGAATAAAATAAAATAAGGACATGGAAACAATGCACCTTATACCTCCAAGATTGGGAACATATTGAAAATTTGATACTCGTATGAAGGAAATTCCTTTGCCATCACGTTCCTTGCAAAAATTCATGAAATATGACTATAAAATCGACTCCTTTCTAACTCATTAAAATCTAAGCTTCCTGAGAATCTCAAAGATTCCTCACAAGAATTTCTTCTTAGACAGAGGGAAAGAAATTGTTGCTCAGATGAATAAATTGGCCACACCATTAGAGTCCTAACATAAAACCATTTCATTTGAGTATAAACTTGGCATAGTTCTGACATCTTCAAAATTCCGCCGCCATGGAAACTTAAAGATTCGTCATGAAAAAATTCTTTGAAATATTCCCTAACACATGCTCTACCAATATTCCTAGAATTTTCTTAAAATTCATGAATTCATTAGCCTTCTTGTACCCTCATCTCTCATGTATTCTCCATGGTTCCCTTTGAGCCATTTGAATGGAATTTTATAACAAAGTGTAAGAGTGAATAAGAAAAAGTGTGTGCTTGGCATAGTAATATTAAGTTACCTGTTGTTGGGCAGGTTTTGGGTTCGAAATTCATGGACTCCCAATTTTTCTTTAATATGGTTTTAAATCCCAATTTTTTTTTTAATTTCACTTTCAAACCATATAATATATGGTTAATGTATATCCATATTGTAAAAACTCAAAAAACCATGAGAATAAAAAAAAAATGGAGGTTTCACCATCCCAAGGCCACCTGGGTCTAATTTGAGGTGCCATGTGGCACCATGTGATTGGGCCATGTGGAAAGCCCTCATTGGTCCACATCTTATGCCACATATGCCACCTACTTGCGATGTGTCAACTTATGCTGCTACCACATCAACTTCTTGTGGGTCCACCTCGCTTCATAGCTGGGTTGCCACATTAGTTCTAGGGGCCCCACTAGGCCTATTGAATTTTCTGTCATGTGTCATTTCTATTCCCATGTGGGAGAATGTTTATTTTGACTTTGAATTTTCTGAGCTTGATTGAAACTTTTGTTGGGCGTTGGATCCCTCGAGGGAAGTTTTGGGGCTTAGAGACTAGATTTTGATCAAAGATTGTAATTTTGATGTAAAGATTCCACATTTTATGGGCACGGAGCACGTAGTTTGTGAATGAGTCATAGGGTTGTCCACCGTTAGTTTTTTTATTGTAATGTTAGCTGTAGAGATCTACCCATAGTCCGTGGACCATGGGTGTAGAAATTTCGCCTGTAGAACAAACTGATATATGTAATGTCCTAAAGCATAATACTTGTTCTAATTCTACAAAACATTAAGCTGAAGCATAATTGATTTCACAAACAACATCAAGCATAAACACATATAACTGATCAAGAGAAATAATCACACATAACACAATATATATCCAGGGGAAAGAAGGAGTATAAAACCCCAACCATGTATTATCAATCAAATGGAAATCCTCTTCACAATACAAAATGAATGAGTTCTCAAGCTATCCTACTCTCTTTGTAATCAGAAGATCCTGATGATCTTCAATTAGAAGATGAAAATCATGGACTACCTAGGCCTCAATATATAGGCCACAAGTCCTCCAATCTCCTATAATAGATACATCTCCATGCAAGGAATGGTTAGTAGAAACATCCAAGCATCTGATAGTACACTGTCCCACATCTGATCTCAACTGGGTCTCTGACAGAACTGACATGCAACTGTTATCCATGAATGAATTCTCAGTTATCTAAAATAATAGTTGTCACATGCATGCAAGCATTAACAAACTATATTTTATTATTTTAACAACTTGTTAAAATAATCTCATTGGACTTGACTAGTTAGAACTAAGTCAACTGATTCTCTCATTATATAACTCATACTTATTCCTCAATCAGTGGAGGAAATTAAGGATAAATTCCTCAACCAGTGGAACAATTCATGTGCATGCTCACAAAGACTTCAAATTTGAATTTCCTTAACTAATTAATTAATTAATATTTCCAACTGCTGTTAAGACCAAAATTAATTTTACTTGCTATAGATAGACTAGGGACTGCTATAAAT
>APFE030253535.1:32239-96648 GCA_000404065.3 Pinus taeda | reverse complement strand
GGATCCTGCCCCTCCTCCTTGGGACGATCACTCCACATCACCCCACCTCCTACTTTGAGGTATGGCTGCATGTGATCCCTCAGCCCACATGGCTCGAAGTTTCCCCTTACTGGAGGTCTCCGCATGAGTAGATGTCTCTACTCGATCTCCTCTCAGCTTTTCTAGTTATGGTTTCCCCAACCTCCTAAAGTTGTTGCACCAATCGTGGCTCCTCCACAATTGTCTGAGACTTCTTTTGGCTCTCCATGTTGAGAGGTAATACACCCTCCCTCTCAACCACCAATTCTATAACCTTTTCCTTGCTCCTCAAGGATTTGCATGCATCTTGTACGTCAAGTACATATAGGTTCTTGGCTAGCACACCAATCTATTTCCACTTTTCTGCCGTCATGAAATTTTCTTGAAAAAGAGCTGATTTTAAATCAGCGATATCTCCCTCATCCGAACTCCGACTCAGTGAAATTTGTTTTTGATTTTGGGTATTTTTTCGCAAGAAATCCAAATCTGCTATTTATTTCTATTTTTTTTTTTACACAAATTTTTAGATCTTCCATGCAAACTCTCATCCCAAAACTTAAAACTTTGAAATCTCCTCTCAGTATATTGTTCTCCCCTTGATCACCTGTGCTTCGATAACATGTAGAATTTTGTAGCACTTTTCTACAAATCAGCTAGCTCTAATCATGTAGAAATTTCACCTGTAGAACAAACTGATATATGCAATGTTTTAAAGCATAATACTTGTTCTACTTCTACAAAACATTAAGCGGAAGCATAATCACATATAACTAATCAAGAGAAATAATAACACATAACAGAAGATGTATCTAGGGGAAATAACCAGGATAAAAACCCAACCATCTATTATCAATCAAGTGGAAATCCTCTTCACAAAAAGAATCAGCTCTCAAGCTATCCTGCTCTCTCTGTCATCAGAAGATCTAGATGATCTTCAATTAGAAGATGAAAATCATGGACTACCTAGGCCTCAATATATAGGCCATAAGTCCTCAAATCTCCTATAATAGATCCTTTTTTTTGCAAGGAACACTTACTAGAAATATCCAAGCATCCGATAATACACTGTCCCACATTTGATCTCAACTGGGTCTCTGATAGAACTGACATGCAACAGTTATCCATGAGTGAATTCTCAGTTATCTAAAATAATAGTTGTCACATGCATGCAAGCATTAACAAACTATATTTTATTATTTTAACAAGTTGTTAAAATAATCTAACTGGACTTGACTAGTTAGAACTAAGTCAACTGGTTCTCTCATTATAGAACTCATACTTATTCCCTCAATCAGTGGGACAACTCATGTGCATGCTCACAAAGAATTCTAGTTTAATTTTCCATAACTAATTAAGTCATGAAGATTAATTAATTAATAATTTAAACTGCTGTTAAGACCAAAATTCATTTTACTTCCTTAAGATAGACTAGGCACTGTTATAAATAGGAAGGGACCCAGAAATGATATTCTTAGAACTTTCTATTTTTAGTAGTTTCACCTCTCACCCAATGTGGCCAATGACCTCATTTGCCAAACTACTATTTTTAGACATGCTATTTTTAGCAGGTCTATTTTTAGCACATTCTAAATTTAGCATTTCTTGTTGCACACTTTTCAACAAGGGGATTGTATAAATAGAACGAGGCTTTAAGTAGTTAAGACATCAATAGATAAGAAAAGATGAACATATGATGTATTCAAGATAGATCTGTGCAGTAAATTCTAGTTTTTGGGTCGTAGAGTAGGAGAAGGTTCTGCAGCTAAGTGTATAGAGGCCTAATTGTCCGCAGCTAAGTGTGTGGACCCTTGCAGCTGAGTGTGTAGGGCGAGCTTAGTCTGTAACAGTTGGAAGTATTAATAAGGAGAAGATTCCTATCATTCAATGTATTTATTTCCTGTTTTATGCATCTGTTTTCTTGGGTATGAAATTCACTTCTAATACTTATAATGTGTATAATTGTATTGATTAAGTGAATGCAAGATAAAATATTTGTTTACATGCAGTTAACTAAGATCTGTTAAGAAGATAAGTAAGATACATGGTGTAGTTTGGGGAAATAGTGCAGTTCCTAATAGTGCGAAAGCATCTCAGCCCCTAGTTAGGGTTGCGTGTAAGATGATTATAATAGATCGCAAAGTTATTGAAGATTGGAATAGTACATGAAACGACCTGCGTGAAGATAAATCTAGTTGAACTAAGTCGACATCTCAGAAATCTCAAGGGTGTAGAAATTTGGTTCTAGCATCCCCCCATACTGCGTCGAGTGAAACTTCAGTTCGCGCTCTGCGGGTTGATGCCGAAAGGGCCAGTAGTGTAGGGATTTGTTTGGCTAAATAACTCTAAACCTAGGTAAGCCCCCATAAGCCAACAAATGGTTCTGTTGTTGGGACCAGAATATGCATGGAGATGTCTGATGTCGTATCATTGGAATCCAACTAAGAAAGAAGTTAAAGGCTAGTTAGATAGAAGAATTCACAAGTTCGCAGCGTAGGAGAATGGGAACCCACAACTATAAAAAGAAGAGTGGTTAGAGTGCTACCTGCACACGAAGATCCATGAAATCTTCTTTGCATCCTTCCCTATTGAGCTATACAAGTGGATTGTGATGTTGGAAGATAGCCAAGGAAGGTGGAATCTTGACTGTCATATTGTGTCGACCCCAGAGTTAGTGTGAAGGATGGAAGTATTAGAGGATAAGATCGAACACGTCGTTGAGCATTGGTTTGATTGTATTATAGGAGGATTCATTACTGAGTTCTCGGTTGACACCTCAGATAGCTACAACCAAGTAGAGCAATGCTTTCTCAAAGGACCACGAGGTAAGTACGTATAGTCTCTGAATACTTGGATTAAAATTATATTGTGCAAAAAGAGGGTTATGCAGTTACCTTTATGTTTGGGGCTACGTCAAGTGGAAAAGTTTACAGGAACGAAGGAAATAAGGGACCAGAAATTAGCCCCTTGATCTCATCTCCGTGAGGGGACAAGGAAGAGCTAGTGAAGGTCTCACCGCGAAGTGTGATCCATCTGATAAGGAAAATAATTCCGCGAATACCACCTCCACCCACACTGCCACTAGCTTCACCACCATCAACTCCATCTTCACCTGTACCACCTCCACCACCACCAAGATTCAATATGAAAAGCATAGTGAAGTTGCTTGTTTTAAAAGGATTTGGAAATGAGGATCTTGACGAATTTTGGTTCATGGTAAGGGTTGTATGGGAAGCGCAAGTAGTTACAGATGAAAATATAAAGAAGGTGACACTGGTTAGCACCCTGCAACACTACGCACTAACCTATTATATTAAGCACTCCAATGATAATCCAAATGCAGGAATCATGGATATCCAAACAATGGTAAATAGAGAATTTAGCAGACCGAAGTCTAAAGCATAGCTGATCATTATATTTAAAGAGATCACGATGCTACCGGGTGAGACTCCTTGGGAGCTAGATTAGAGGCAAAATTGTATGATTTTCAAAGCTAATATGAATCTTACGAATGGACAACATTGCGAGTGGTTTGTAGCTTCACTAATGCCACATTTAAGGAGTGCGATGTCGAAGTAGAAAATAAGGACTCAAGCGGATGCCTTAGATATTTCTATGAGGCTACATTAGACCTAGATGTGGGATCATAACATAGGAGTTCAGGAGATCCACATGCAACTGAAGAATTTATTCCTTGAGATGTAGAGTCTGAAACAAGACAAGACAGCTCGACTAGAAGTGCGCGAAGAGGTTTGGTGCATAAAATGCAAGGTTCAGGGTCATGACAAGGACCAGTTCCTAGTTTTCACAAATTACCTCAAAGGAGGAGGATGGACGCCCTTAAGACTGAAAGTGCAAGTAGAACCTAGCGTGGCACCTGCTTTGTGGTGCACAATTTTTCAAATAGTAGGAAACCATGGCGCAGACAATTGTCACTTGTTAGAGAAGTATACACAAAATTCGCAACAATTGTTCTGCAACTTTTGTGGGTCAGTGGGACATGATGAAAAAACTTGTAGAAGCTATGAGTTAATGATGGATAGAACTCCCACCTACAAAGTTCAGGATGAAATGCGACCTCTTGACCAGACTGCATGAATGGCATGAATGGGATTTCAGGGGCACAGACGAGGCTAAGGTGGAGGAGGACCTGGAAGAGGTCGCAAAAAGTTGATATGCTACAATTGCGGAGGGACAAGACATTATGCCCACGATTACATGAATCCAACATGCCCATCATGTTTGCATTGCACCTTGTTTGATCATGAGACAAAAGATTGTCCTACAATGATAGATAGAATACGTGACAAAGGAGCACTACTGCTTCCCTTGACTCAAAACCTGCAGATGATGAGGTCTGAACCATACGAGGAAGATCCAAATGTGAACATTGTTCTCTGAAGTGGAATCGTGATGGCAAAGGTCAAAGGTAAACAACCAGAAGGTAGTATTTGGGTTCGTAAAACTCTGGTGAAAGAAGCGGAGTTTGATTTGGAGCGCACTCGGGAAACCTTCATGGAAGCTAAGAAGAGCTTCATTGATTCCTCCACTTCAAGAAGAAAAGATAAACTGAAGCCAAAGATGGACCCATCTATGCTCACAACGTTCCTGGAAACATCTACGAAGCTACTCCATGAAAGTAAGGTGGTGAAAGGGTTACAGGAACTCATTAACAGATTTGATGGGACAACGCTAGAAGAATCGTGCATAGTTAGGAAGATCAGAAAACATACAAAAAGGATGGGAAGAGAAATGAGACTTGCCACACAGATCGGAGAATATGATATCGGATGCAAATGTTCTGCTGAAATAGACAAGGGAGTGAATGGTGAGACCTACACTAGAGTGTTCTCCAATTTAGCTAAGAATGGCGAACCATTAGAAAATAATACCCAAGGGATGATTGCAAGGAATAAACGAGGATATTGAGGGAACGAGCACATTGGAAGACATTGAAGTGATATACATTATTGATGACAGCAATCCCTACCCTGTGCTCTTAGGAATTGATTAGGCTATAGACATGAATGGGGTGATCAATCTGAAAAAGCGAAAAATGATTTTTGAAAAGAAGTCACTACATGTCATTGTACCCCTGGATCTTGTTGAAGGATCGCACTATATGGAGCTAGTGCGCGACTATGAAAGTGATGATGATTTCGATTGCATCTAAGATAATAGTGCAAAACTAGGACTGGGTGAATCCCACCGCAAATGGGCAGATTGCATGGGAGCGCAAAAGCTCTTGTACTTTGATTTCTAATGAGGAGATAGAGTGATGGCATAAATAGTTACATGAGGTAACTACACTAAATTGTAATATGATGAGAAGACTGTTGCGCTATGTATCGAAAGAAGTAAGAGTTCTGCATACTTATGATGGTCTAAGTGAGGTAGATACCTTCCTGTATAAATTTTAAAAGGAGGTGCTAGAAAAGCAACGATTCCAGGCCTTGGAGTGGGTACTACACACTACACCCATGAGATGGTGGGGTACGCACAAAGGGAGCTTTAACAACTTGCGCAAATGTAGGGGAATCATGCGCACATGATTTGGGAAGCCTAGGGTGTGACAGACAAATAAATACAATGTACATGATGGTACACACATACATTTGGTGAGGAGAATGTAGGCCTATGGAAAAGAGCCCCAACCTGCACGGATGCACATGTACTCTATGCTGAAATACATGGTCAATAAGCATGTGTTCGTGGGGGGAGGGGGGAGCTCACAGATGGCTCTTAATGTTGGGATGATATTATGAAGGTAGAGAAATCGTGAAAAATATTCTACGTGTAGAAGTGTTCGCCAAGGTATGCAACGCACTGAACAAAGTATGCAATGCACAACAAATTGACTGGGACCTGCGCATACCTATTGTATTATTGGCTTATAAGATGAAATGCAAGAAACTGATGGGACAAACACCTTTTAGGATTGTCTATGGATTGGAAGCCGTAATGCTTATGGAATACATGACATCTAGTCTATGCATAGCAATGGTCACAGGTATGATAGGTCATGGAGCCCTGCTGGAGAGGCTCGTGTAGTTGGAGGAGCTCGAGGAAGAACAATTTTTAGCTAGATTTCACTAGCAGGTTCAAAATAAGTGTGAAAAGGCTTGGCACGATCGACATATTAAGTTGTGCACCTTCAAGGTGAATGATTTGGTGTTGTTGTATGATATTAAGTTTGATAAATTCCCAGGGAAGCTTAGAATGCATTGTCTGGGACCATATGTTATTAAGGAGATCACAAATGGTGGCACGATGCAGTTAGTAAAGTTAAATGGAGAACTATTCCCAGGAAAAATAAATGGCAGTCGTTTGAAGACATACACAAGGGGCTTGGCCATTTGACTAGCCGACAGAAGCACAGTCTTAGCACTCTATGTAGCTGAAAGGACGTGTGATACTATAAACTACTCTACCCAGGGACCACGTGCAGTAACGAAGTGTCCTAGGGTCAGTGACAATGTGAGGGTAGCTGCGCTGCCATGCTAGTTGGCTGGAAAGTAACCGTGACAGTCACTATTCACGATGTGATGCTTGGTTTGAGACCAAATGGATCAGGCAACAAGAATTTAAGGCGAACTTTATAGGCTAGATTCTTGAAAATCCACCAATTGAGCATTAATGGACCGAATGTGGGGGGAATGGTCAAATTTAAATTCAAAAGGCATTATAAATTACAAAGGGCTATCTAGCAAACAACACTTGGCAATTTTAGCACTGAGTTGTTGTGTGCATAGACACTCATGAACCCAAACTTGTTTGATATTTTGAAGGTGAATTATTTGCTTGAGCAATTACTTGAGACATTGCAAGACTTGTGGAATCATACTACGGCAGAAGCTGAAGAAGCCATGGATACTGGAGTAATGTCTACCGAGGAAGCCCTGCAAGCCATTATGGAAGTGGAAGTCCTAGAAAGTGTCGGGATAGTCGCAGAAATCCCTAAATCATCACACACGCTAAGACCCAAGAAGGACAAGTAGGCCATGGTACAGGTCTGCGTATCACCTAAAAATTCACTAAGGAATAGGCTCACCATGGAAGAGAAGGGCAAGGCTATCAATTTGGAGGACGATGAGGAGGAAGAATTCAAAGAAATCCTAGTAGAGGAGGAGGATGTAAAAATGGGGGTTGAGATCCTCTTACTAGGCTGCTCGCATATGATCCTCCACGGAAGGGTAAAGCAAAGGTTCCCAATGATATAGATGAGAGAAAGAGCTCTATAGAGACTATGCTAGTCCCTGATGACATTATTTTTGAAGGAGCGCACTTGGGACGAGTGCCCATGCCGAAGTTTAAGGATTGGGATCTCGTTAACCATGAGAAGTTCCTGCATCTCACGACCACACACCTCATCTACCAGAAGAATTATGCATTGGCCAGAACCATAGAATTGGAACCGCTTAAATGGCTAAGAGGAGTTGAGAAAGAAGGATTGTTAAACTTGCTCTAGGTGCCACATTACCATCATGCCCTAGTGACCATTTTTGTCATCAGGCAACTGCTCTACCTGATACACGAGGGGTGCTTGTGGTTAGATGAGCCCATCCCCATCACAAAGCATTTGATTCCTAGAATTACCCGACTCCCTTGCAAATGGGAGGACCCAGCAAACATCTCGGAGGGAAAGAGCGATGATTTGACCATCACGGAGGCGATGAAGAAGAAGTTTAAGCTGGGGAAGAAGAAGAGAGGGTATGCCATTTCAAGCATCAACAACCCTATGGTTAAAGTCATGATGCAGATATTGGCAAGGAAGGTTATGAGGAAGTGTCGCGCGGTTGAGGTGCCTGCACTGGTGGTGGCACTAGCACTGCAATGTGCAGAAGGGTTCCAGTTCAATTGGGAAAATGATTTATGTGGAGAGTTCCTTGGGAACTATCGTGAGGCACAAGAGTAGGGAAAAAATTTTCACTATGTGTGGCTTTTGTTTGGTAATAGTATTGGTGGCCTAGGAACTTCTCAAAGATAACCAGTTCCTGATGATCGCACAGGTTCTTCTGGGGGCAGTGAAGTACACTTCATTGTTACCAACTAGGGATGCACAAAGGATAAGTGATAGCAAAACATTCTGGGTGCCCATGGAGATGAACATCAGAATGGAGATTAAGTGTAAGTCATGGTTATCACCCACGATCTAAAACAGTCTATAGAGCTTCACAGATTTCAATGCAGATTTTCACCATGTCTACATCAAGGCACAGACATGGCATGAGTTACCCTATCTGGTTATCTTTGTAGTCCTCGAGTCGTGGCCATCAGAGTGGAGCACTCCAGCTAGCTTTGCGGTGGAAGTAGAGAAGCGTTCCACGTAGCGAAAAAAGGAGGAGGTGAAACTGTAGATGGCACAGTTGGAAGAAAAGCACAGAAACAAAGCAGGAGCAGCTAAGGCCCAGGCAGCATGCGATGCTACAAAGTTGGAAAAAGAGAAACATAAGGCAACAAAGGAAGAGTTCAAAGGATAGAAGTTTCCTTTGCCTGAGCCAGAGACCGTTACAGAGCAAGGTGGCATGGACCCATAGACAACATCCACCCAGCTAAAACGTTTGCCTCTCAGAGAACAGGTAGGGCTATGAAAGAAGTCGAAGGCTTCAAAGACTTCGTTCGACTTGATCACCCTCACTGAGGGGGGGTCTACATGACATTTGCAAGACGGCGAGGGATGTCATCATGGAGGCCCTCCAGCAGTTCGAGGAGGAACACCATATGATGTTGTGGGCTCTCCCAGCATAGATATAGGAGTTGCAATTGAACACTCCATAGTCTGGCACTGTGTCAGCCAACCTTGTAGTAGGCACGTCTGTGGCCGAGGAAATGTTGCGCGCCCTAATGACCAACACCATAGTGCTTCCAGATGGAGCACTTGTTACTAAAAAAATAGGCCAATAGGCCTATGGTCAGTGAGCTGAAGGAAGTCGGGTTAAACATAATTGCACTCTCTCTGGAAACACTCTATATTTTGTAGGGTGGAGTTACTACAGAACTACGAACCACAGAGGGTCGTGCGCTCCAAGTAATGAGTGAGCAACACATAAACATTGAACATTTGAGCCTACAGCGCGACAAGGTGGTGGTGAAGAATAGATAAATGGTGGAGGTTGTGGAGGAAGCCTATAAGAAGGTACCAGAATTGACCATTGATGTAGAAGAACCAGTCGAGGTGTGCCTGCAAAAATTAGGAGTAGGTGTGCACGAAGCAAAGGAAGAAATGACAAGGGTTCAGCTAGAGCTGAACCTTTAGATAGAAAAATTGCAATGGAAAGCATAGCCTTCAACTTCAATGGAGGTTAAGGAACAACGCGCCATCGTGATTCAATCATTAATAGGGAAGGTTAACAATATAGTGATAGACTACACAAAGATGTTCGAGTAGTCATTCGAGTTTCTCACAACCCTGCAGGAGGACCCAAACATATAATGCCTAGAGACATAGGTGCATGAGATACAATAGAGATATGTCGAAGTAAAAGGGACTGCATAGATGGTTTCTCTTACACGGAGGCTCACGAGGATGCAACAAGCTAAAGCACTCAAGGAGTAGGTGGATGCTGCTCGGCATAAGGAAGAAGTTTTGAAGGCACTCTTACAACCATGGATTGATGAGGCGTACACCATTATTAGCCTCCACTGAAGCAAAGCTCATGTAGATGCAAGAAACACATGAAAGGATCCAGGGCAGTGGTTTAGCCATAGCGGTCATTGAATAGCATGTCGAGGAAGTATAGCAAGCAACCACTCAGTGCATTGCCAAGCTTGCAGCAATCCAGTCAGAGTTGGGAAGTCTTTGTGCAAATATCTATGCACCAATAGAGTGAATCGGGGGTGAGTCATGATGTTTGTGTTGGGGGGTTGTTGGGCGCGAGATCCCCCAAGGGACATTTTGGGGATTAGAGCCCAAATTTTGATCAAATATTATAATTCCCATGTAAAGGCTCTGCATTTTGTTGGCACAGAGTGCATACTTTGTAAAAGAGTCATAGGGTTGTCCACCCTTAGTTTTGTAATTGTAATGCTGTCTGTAGAGATCCATCCATGGTCCGCGGACCATGGGATTATATAAATAGAGCAAGGCTCTAAGTAATTAAAACATCAACTGATAAGAACAGATGAACATATAATTTATGCGAGATAGTTATGTGGAGTAAAGTTTAGTTTTGGGGTTGTATAGTGGGATAAGTCTCTGCAGCTGAGTGCGTAGAGGCCTAGCTATCCACAACTGAGTGCGCAGACCCCTGTAGCTGAGTGTGCAGGGCAATTCGAGTTTGTAACAGTTGGAAGTATTAATAAAGTGAATTTTCCTATCATTTCTTTGTATTTATTTCCTATTTTATGCATTTGTTATCTTGGGTATGAATTTCACTTCTAATACTTATATGATGCCCAATTGTGTATAATTGTATTGATTAAGTGAATGCAAGATAGAATATCTATTTACGCAAAGTTAACTAAGGTTTTTTAAGAGGATACATAAGATACGTGGTGTAGTTTGGTGAAGTAGTGTAATTCGCTGCCCTAGTAGTGCGAAAGCATCTCAACCCCTGGTTGCATGAAAGATGAGTATAACAGATCACGAAGGTATTGAAGGTTGGAATAGTGCATGAAATGGCCTGCGCAAAGACAAATCTAGTTGGACTAAGTTGACATCTCAGACATCTCAAGGGTGTAGAAACTTGGTTCTAGCATCCCCCATTACTACTTCATGTGAGACTTCAGTTTGAGCTCCACGGGTTGATGCTGAAAGGGCCAATAGTGTAGGGATTTGTTTGGCTAAATAACTCTGAACTTGGGTCAGGCCCCCATAAGCCAACAACTTTGATTTAGCATAACTTTTGGATGCAAACTCGGATTGAGGCAACACTTGCATCATTGGAATCAGGAATATGAACTCTACGTTCTAGTCTCATTTCCAATGAAATATGAAGACCTTTATTTTTGAGCCTTTCTAGAGCCACTTGGATAATTCCTCCCCACTTAGGAGTTTTTGGTCCTCCAAAAGCATAAACACAATCTACAAATTGATGTATTACCTCATCAACACAACAAGCTCCCTAATAGGCCATGCTATCCGTTAAGAAACCAATTTCTTCACTCTGTAGAAATTGTGCTTAAGACATTAATGTTTATTATTATTGTCACTTATTTGTATGATGTATCTTCAAGTGAAGGACCTGAAATATTGGGCTCTTAACACTTAATACTTAGGTGATATGAAAGTCTCAGAATGCCATTTAATTGCTGAATATGAATGCTAAGTGTAGAATGCTTTGAGAAGTTAGAGACAATATGTTGCTTTACACAGAAACTACTATCTGTAACACTTTGGGAAGTTAGAGATAATTTGTTTTTTTACATAGAAACTATTATCTGTAACACTTTGGGAAGTTAGAGACAATATGCTGCTTTACACGGAATCTATTATTTGTAACTTAGAAGAAATGTAGAAGTAAGGATTTTAAGTATAGGAACACTCTTTTAACAAATTTTAACTTCATTGACATCTGTAAACAAAGACCTATAGCTTCATTACTATACTTAAAGAAAAGAAGACATATGATGACACATAATAGAGAAGTCACAAAATCACACCCAACAATGTGTGGAAAACTTCTAATTCTTTCATTAATCAACAATTTATCAAAAATGCAGTGCCCTAGTCTCTGGGTTCTTCAAAAGTCAAACCCTTTTTCTATAATTTTTCCTATTTTTATACATCATGTGACAATTGATAATCACCAAAACTGTCAAACTTCTTAACTATCTCCTAACTGTCTAAAGTAAAAGTCATTACAGAAAATTAGATTTGGGGGTAAAAGACACTTCATTCTCAAGAAAATAAAATAACAGGATGTAACAAAAATCAGAATATAACTGATGATGGTTGCTCACTGTTCAGATATATGGTTTTATTGCTTATGAAGTTTCTCTACAAATGTTCTAAGAATAGCTATACTATTTTAACACAACGGAACTGCATCTTTACAAGATTCCGTGCATGGATGTAGGTTATCAGCCCACGTATGTATGGGAAATGTTTTGATTGGTAGAAACAAAAAGAAACCCTTATGGCCCACATATATATCGGAAGTGCTTTGATTGGAAAAAACATAAAGAAACCTGACCAATTACCATTCCTTTGGGGTTCCAGTCATCAACCTCTAATTCTAGTTATTCTACTAAAACAAGGGAATTGGTTGCTTTACGTGCAATATGACTTACCATGGAACTGAAAAGAATTTAGACTCCAGTTAATAATATTAGTATGTATGCCTTTTCCATAGACCTTTTCCTTCCCCATGCAGCTGATAGGGAACAAAACTGCAGTTAAAAGACTTATCGGGTTTGGACTTTATAATAAAACCCGAGCACTTTTTGACGTGATACCCATCGGCTCTCGTCCCTTCTTGATGAGCAGTTGTGATTGATCCGGAATTCAATGGATTAAACCACATTCTATAAACCATTGCATCTATTTTTTGAATTAAACATTGTCCTTTTTAACACGTGATTACCGTCAGATTTGTATTCTTCAAGTGAACAAGCCTGACCAACTAAGGTTTTAGCTCGATTTTATAACTTCTCACATCCGATTTTGGAGTAAACCTTGCCCTTGTTAACTGCACGATTATTGTCAGATCTATTGCCTTCCAAGCAGATGGATATGATCTTCTTGTGGGTTTCTCATGTTCAAGATCCATTAATAATATAAAATAAGTCATTTCTTTCAAATTTCTGCATTTCCTTTTAATTTATGTTATAACATAGTATTTGATTTTTCTTTTTTGCAATAAAAAATGAAAATAAAATTAGAATGACAATGGATGCTACAACATCTGTCTCCACCTGGGCATAGTGATTTTGCCACAGAAGCACTAAGAACCACAGATCAGTGCCTTCACCTCGGGCATGGAGTCACATATTGCTTAGCCAATTTAAATTCTATGGAATTTGTACAATGAATTCACTCTGGTATCTACAATGATGGGATGCTTATGCTTTAGAATTGGAATGAGTGTTTGAGGTACTCCCCAATGATAGGAATCTGTAAAGACACACCATCAAGATTCTCCAGGAAGAACGTATTATTTGCCCTTGCTTCTATAATTTTGAATGGGCCATACCAAAGAGGATCAAACTTCCCATGTTTTCTCTTACCTTCTCTTCTAGTATCCCACCTTAATACCAGGTCTCCAACTTTAAAATCAATTTCTTTGGCCTTTCTATCAAAAGTACCCTTTATCTTTCATTGATACATAATCAAATTATCTCTTACCTTATCCCTGCTTTCACTCAACTCCACTACCTTATGCATTCCTCTTATCAGAGCATTGGGCTCTTCTTTTTCCTCTTGAATCATTCCAATTATGGGCTTCACAAGCTGACTTGGGAATAGAGCTTGAGTTCCATACACTAACTCAAAAGGTGATTTTCCTGTAAACCTTGTTGTAGTCGCTCAAACAACCCATAGAACAAACTTTAACTTTGAATCCCAGTCTTTCTGATTCTCTGCAATAGATTTCTTAAGGATCTTCCTCTATGTTTTGTTAGTGAATTCAGCCAATCCATTTTCCTGTGGATGATAAGTTGTTGAATGATCATCATAAAAAATATACCAGTGTTTTATATTATCCAGAACAGAAGGCCTGTGCCTCATTTCAACCTCATATCTTAGCTTTGGATTTATGGGAGGCATGAAAGTACTAGCAGCTGTAGCTAGAGAATCTGCAAATCTATTTCCATCTCTTGGAATGAACTATATGTTAAAAGCCTCAAAGGAGTTCTCAACTAAATCCTACACTTCATTTTTGTATGCCCTAAGCCTAGGGTGTTTTGTTTGACAATGGTTCATTATTTGCTTTATAATCAGCCATGAATCTCCAAAAATAAAAATTGACTAGACTCCCATTTGTTTTGTTGGTTGCAGAGCAATGATCAAGGATTCATATTCTTCCACATTGTTTGTTGCCTCGAATTCCAATTTAAAAGAACAAGGAATCATATTACCTTGGGGTGTAATTAAAAGGAAACCAACACCTATTCCTTCTTTAGAATAGGCTCCATCAAAGAATCACTTCCACACCCCTTCTGTTTGTAGCTCTTTATTTACACTAGCTGAAGTAAGTTTCCTCTAGTTATCTTCAGCCAATTCTCCATTGTCATGCAAAATGAAGCAAGAAAAACCATCTTTCTCATGGCTATATACAGGTGAATTATTTGCTCCGTTTTTCCTTATTGTTTTTGAAAATCTTGTTTCTCTATACAACCTCCTTTCTTCTCCACCCAAAATTGGTATGAAAGCATAAGTAAAATATCGTTTCATAACACCACCTAATTTAGCCCCCCATAACCTACATAGCAACATTCCAAAACTAGCAGGGATATCTGCTACCACTACATCCATTACTAAGATTCTTGTTGGGATTTGGGCTAGTGACACCACCATATATTTAATCACCCTCAGGCAATCGACTTTATTTGAATCAAAATAATACATGTCTCTGTAAGGTTTAGTAACTTGTAGGTTTAGTTGTTTCATCACTAATAGTGGCATAAGGTTATGCGAAGCTCCTGAATCAAACATACAATTATGTAAGAGGAAATCATGAATCAATAAAGAAATGTAGAAAGGAGGTGTTGAAGAATCTACCTCCTCCACATGTGGACCAAAACCCATTACTGGTTTATCTTCTTGTAGATTCACAGTGTCATTTATATTTACATTCTCTTTAAGATTGATAAATTTAGCAATCTCTCTTTAATAAACTGGTGTTTTGACCAACTCTGCGAGGGGCACTTGAATTCTAATTATTTCTAATTCTTTAGTAAGACTAAACACATGAACCTGTTTAGTATTCCTTTCATTCTCAACTTCACTTCTCTCCATTGTTGAAACCTCTTGTAGAATGGAAAAAAGTTTTTCTAAAGAAAATTTTTCACTTCTATCCTGAGAAGACTCACCTTGAAGTATTTGAGTCTTACTATTTGTATTCCGTTGTTTCTTTCCTTTATTCAATTGTATTTTAGGCTGTGGTTCTTGGGGAGTCGCCTTTTGTAGGGGAGATGGAACTTGCTTCTCACCATCTTTTTCTTGAACTCTAGATCTTTTCCTTGATCTCAAGTCATATTTCATATGTAATTTTGCCTACATAAAATCATAAAACTACTTCTAGTATTCATCAATTTCATTCTCATCGTGAATGGCATCTATTTCAGTATATTCATATTCTTTTCCCTCAACACTTAGTTCATCTTCATCTACTTCATATAGTTTGGAAATATGATGGTCATGGTCCCTGGAATGCTCTAGTACTTCATTAGGATCTGACTCTAAGTAAAGTAGTGCTTGAACCTGATCTTGGTATTTTCTCTCCTTCTACAAAATTTGCAGAGGTTGTCTTCTATATTGAGGATAAAAGTTTCTCTTCTGTTGTGCTTGCCTCTGAGAACTCTTACTCTCCAATTCTAATTTAATCAATTTATGTGACAAATTTTTAATTACATTGTTCATATCCTCTAATGTTTGACTTTCAGAGGATTCCAATTTAGCCTTTCGCTTATCTTGGATAGGTTGTGTCTCTAGTGTTTTACCTGCAACCACTAGATTTGCTTCTATTTCTAAGACACCATTTTGGATCTGATCAAGGGTTGTGGATCTTCTCTCCCTCAATGTGAATCCAAAATCTGATTCAAAATCCCCTGCAAAAGTTATTTTTGCACCAGCGGGAGGGGGCTTAATCTCCACTGGAAGACTATTGTACAGTTTATTGAACCTTCTGATGAACTCAAAAACACTTTCATCAGATTTATTCTTAATAGCATTAAGCTCTATGAGTGAATACCTATGGTCTCTTTTCTCTCCCCATCTCTGGGTGAACAGGTGCTCCATCTCTTCCCACGTAGGAATAGATTTATTAGGAATAACTTTAAACAACTTTCTTGCTTCTCCATACAAGGATTGCACAAAAAGTCTTAAAACAACATCCAAGTGTTCAACATTTAGATTTTCTACAAAATCACAAAACGCTTCTATATGCTTCTCTGCTATTTTTGCATCCTCTCCTAAGAAACGAGGAAGAATCTTCAAGTATTCTTGAGGCATCTGATTCAACTGTTGTAGCAATTGAATATGTTCATACCTATTCAACAAGAATGCAAGTGCTGCCATGTTTTCTCTTGAACTTACTAAACCTTGAGTACTAGCAGATGTAGAACTTGATTGATGATTAAATGGAGTATGAAAGGGTGGCAAGGTAATTATAGGTTCAGGTTGAATAACTATAGTAGATACTAAGAAAGAAATAGACTCTAAAGATTGTTCTTGAGAGTTGGGTTCTGTAAATGAAATAGATGTAAAATGTGACTCTTGGTCAATAAAAGGTTAAGTTTTGGATGAAAGATGTGTTGAACTGATGTCAGGTACAGAAAGTGTAGGAATTGGTGTAAATGGAGTTTTTGGCCTTCCAACCCTCTTGGAAACTAACCTCTTAGGGTCTGAAAGGGCTTGAACTTTTTGCTGTGAGGTATCTGACCTCGTATGAGGCCTCTTTGAAGACAAAGTTATTTCTTTCTATTCTATATAGCCAAATATTTCCTCCTCATTGAACAACCAGAGGAAAATATTAAAAACCTAGGGAAACGTGTTCTTGACTTCTCTCCCCGGCAATGGCGCCAATTAATGTTGTCCCTTAAGAAACTAATTTCTTGACTATGTAGAAATTGTGCTTAAGACATTAATGTTTATTATTATTGTCACCTATTTGTATGATGTACCTTCAAGTGAAGGACCTAAAAGACCTTGTTTTTAACCCTTAATACTTAGGTGATATGAAAGTCCTAGAATGCCATTTGATTGTTGAATATGAATGTTGAGTGTAGAATGCTTTGAGAAGTTAGAGACAATATGTTGTTTTACACAAAAACTATTACTTGTAACACTTTGTGAAGTTAGAGACAATATATTGTTTTACATAGAACCTATTATCTATAACGCTTTGGGAAGTTTGAGACAATATGTTGCTTTACACAGAAACTATTATCTGTAACTTAGAAGAAATCTAGAAGTAAGGGTTTTAAATATAGGAGCGCTCTTTTAAGGAATTTTTACTTCATGCACATAAGTAAACAAAGTCCTGCAGCTTCATTAATATACTTAAAGGAAAGAAAAAATATGATGGAACATAACAGAGAAGTCACAAAATCATACCCACCAATGTGTGGAAAACTTATGATTCTTTCATTAATAAATTTTTTTATCAAAAATACAATAGCCTAGTCTCCAAGTTCTTCAAAATTCGAACCCTTTTTCTATAATTTTTCCTCTTTTTATACATCATGTGACAATTGATAATCACCAAAACGATCAAACTACTTAACAATCTCCTAATTGTCCAAAGTAAAAGTCATTATAGAAAATTACATTGGAGGGTAAAAGACACATTATTCCTAAGAAAACAAAATAACAGGAAGGAACAGAAATTAGAATATAAATGATGATGGTTGCTTGTTGTTAGCACAAAGAAACTACATCTTTAGAAGTTTCTGTGTGTGGTTGTAGGTTATGGGCCCATGCATGTATCAGAAATGTTTTGATTGGTGGAAACACTAAGAAACCCTTATGGCCCACATATATATTGGAAGTGCTCTGATTGGCGAAAACACAAAGAAACCCGACCAATCATCGTTCCTTTGGAGTTTTAGTCATTGGCCTCTAATTCTAGTTATTATGCTAAAACAATGGAATTGGTTGGTTTACGTGGAATATTACTTACCACAGAACTGAAAATAATTTAGACACTAGTTCATAATCTTATTGCATCTGCCTTTTCCACTAACCTTTTCCTTCTCCATAGACTTGACAGGAAACAAAACTATAGTTAAAAGACTTCTTGTGTCTGAAATTTATAATAAAACCCAAGCACTTTTCGACATGATACCCATAGGATCTCGTCCCTTCTTGATGCACAGCTGTGAATGATCTGGAATTCAATGGATTAATCTAAATTCTAAAAACCATCACATCTATTTTCTGAATTAAGAATTGTCCTTGTTAACCACATGATTACCATTGGATTTGTGTTCTTCAAGTGAACGACCCTGATCAACTGAGGTTTTAACTCAATTTTATAACTTCTCACGTCTGATTTTGGAGTAAACCTCACCCTTGTTAACCATTCAATTACCGTCAGATCTATTTCCTTCCAAGTTGATGGCTCTCATCTTCTTGCAGGTTTCTCATGTTCAAAATCCATTAATAATATAAAATAAGTCTTTTCTTTCAAATTTTCACATTTCCTTTTAATTTTCGTTATAAGATAATATTATTTTTCTTAAATAAAACGTAAAAATAAAATTAAAATGACAATGGATGCTACAATAGGCGAGACTTCCTTCTTCTTCACCTTTCTACTTCAGAGCCATAAGTTGTGAACCAACACTTGTATTCTGTGTGAAGTTGTAGTACAACTTGAAAAATACATGTTATTTCATATGAACTATCATGACCCAAGGAAACCCCATACATTCCAAGAGTTTATAACACATTCATTGGTCAACTTTACATCAAAATAATAATAGAAAGAAATATGCCAACTATAAAAAAAGGCCAAAAACATCATCATGTTGAATTCATATGTTATGCAAACACTTCATCACTTTTGAAATAATTTTGCAAGATGTGATTTGCAAAATGAGGCTATGACAAGCTAATATATCTAATAAAACTTTTTCTTGCTCATCAAATTGAATGGATCATCTCCCTTTAGTTGATTCACTTATCGAACAACTTTACTAACTTGTGCCTACACATGTGCTTTGTCCTTCTTGAGTCGCTAACCTCGATGGATCTCCCAACATGTGACTCTATGATGTCCAACTCTATTTTCGTGATTGAAAAAGTTATTCTTCCTTTAGACCTACTTAACCTTGTTCCGCCCTTGATGTGGAGAAGGCCTTTCATGTCTTGTTCTCCTTCTTGTTTCCATTATTTTCTAGCACTTGGCAACTACATGGTTATTCAAGCCACAAAAACTCATTGTTGCTCATTATTGTCAATTTTCTTGTAATCAAAAGAGATATTAGAATATCAAGACCTTTTAGAGCTTTATTGTTTATCATTGGTGCATGTCTGGCAATGCTAGTTTTCCTTTGCTCTTGCTCTATAATGCTCAGTCACAAGAAGATTGTGATGTGTTTTCAGAATCCTCTTTACTCAGTGGTTGTGGCTTGGATTCTTTGCCTAAAGAACCCCTTACTTTTGTTGCCTTCGAGCACTTTCCTTCAATATAACCAAATTTTTCAAATTGAGCTCTTTGTACAACCTCTAATGGTTGAGTGATTCCTTGGAAATTAACACCAAGTCGTCCTCCTTTATACCCCATCTTCGTAAGGAGTCACATGTGTGTTCTTAAAATGGGTACCTCAATGCTTCCAACATAGATAACATCATGTGAAAATGAAACTAATGAATTACCAATATTAATTACCCTAGTTGTTAATTATGTGGAAGGCGATGATGGCTTCACTAAGCCTTTGTTTCATTGATCTTTTCCAAGGCCTCTTCCATGGATCGTAATTGAAGTTTCAATGTATGCTTCTCTACTTCTCCCTCTTGTAGAAGTATCATCAATTTAATGTTCTTTTCTTGAAGGCTCTCGTTGATCTCTTAATTTGAGTGATGAGAAGAACATGAATAATAAGAATATTCTCCCGAATATGGAGATGGAAGACTATCCTCTGCTCCCTTTTTCTCTTCGTATTTTTCGATTTTATCCTCACAGTCTACATACATTATATCTACTAGGCTTTCGATCCTGTAGAATGCCTCGTAGAGATATTTTTGATCTTCCACTTTCCTTCTTGTTGCACAACCAATCTGTAGTATTCACACTAGAAATTTTGATGCGGGAAAGTTCCCTCTATGGACAGAGGCAACCCCTCTAGACCTAGAGTGGGTCTAGTCATAGCAAAGACAATACCAAAGAAAATTTCCTTAGAAAGTTGATGTCATGAAGGCCTACCTACAAGTCGATATTTGGTGAAGTACCTACTGTGTTGCGCCAACTCTTGTTCTTCTAATCACTTACACCTAAAAACAACATATAGAGCACAACCACAAGCATAATAGAATACGAAAAAAACAATCTACTTAAAGAGTCAAGGAGATTCAAGCTATCAATACGCAATTTGACATAAGATATAGCAAATAAGCCATTGATTTGTATTAATGTAAATTGAAGTAAAACTTACAACCAAGCCTTGACGTTGTAAGTCTCCTTGAAGGGTCATGTTAGCATGTCTCTCCAAACATTCACTCATGAATTTTCTCCAGAAAGGACGAATAAATCTCTCCCCTACCCAAAAGGATAATTATAGAACAATCTTACAATCAAGCCAACTCCACTCAAAACCATCCAAATCTAAGTTATATAAGAGGCTACTTCCACACTCTAGCAAAACTCTATATTTCTACTACTGAATTCTTGAACTCTGAAGCTAGCTGATCTCAGCCATGGAGGAAGTATTTATAGGTGGAGGAGCTTACATAAGAGATGAGAGAAATAGCTTATCCATTTTAGAGGTTGCACGAAAGGTGGAACAACCATCCAAAAGGAGAGAGGTGAGCTCATCTGATCTAACAACCAACCCTAGGATTGCCCATGAAGCTGTTACACTTTGAAGCTTAGACGATTTTTTTTTTAAAATTGCCAAAAGTAGCTCATCATGAGTGGAACACAAAGTTAGAGCAATGAATTGACCAAGGCTAGTTAAATCTTCGCCATCTTCATGGGTGGAACAACTGCTAACCCGTGACAACCCAAAAACATAGGTAAAAAGGTGTCTGCTCTAGGAGTAGTGAACTGAGGTATTCTTCCTGAGATTACAAGGAAGACATTGAAACATAATTTGCAACATGACACAAGGTAGATGTCAATAACATGGACCGAAAGTGTTTGGGATTAGGGAACGCAGCGTTGGTGACAAATTATTGTGTAACAGATTCCCCCTAAAGCATGAAGGCCAAGAGAGTGGGAGGGGTGAAATGCTTTACGAATCCATAATTGAAATAGAACACCATCGTGGAGAACCTACAAATGTAAGTACAGCTAATATATTTGATACATGAGTACATAGTGAAAGGAAATACATATGCATAAGTCATGGCCACAACCGTCCATAAGAGAACATAAACGATCTGTGGTATAGATGCAACAATCCAATCAAAAGGACAATATAAAAGACTCAGGTATGGTCATAGCCATCCAATCAAAAGATTCATGTACACTATCTTGAATCCATCTATGTAACCTAGACTTGTGTGATCTGAGCCCAGGGTCTTGAATCCCAACCCGACAATTTTACAAATTCCAATATGCGAATAGATGCACTGAAGTCGAACATACTAGAAAATCACTTGATTACTGGTCAATGATGTAAACCATTAACAAACGCGAGAGAGACCACTAGTGATGTCAATGGTTCTCAAGGTACTACTTGTACAATCCACGAAGTGTGAACAATTAACTAAAGTCAAACACCCATGAAATCACCTGATCGAAGGCCAATAATGAAAACCTATCATCGAATATGAAGAACTTTCTATTAAGGCATTCATGCTCCAAGGTACCAAAAAGGAGTCTCTAGATCAACTTCCCAGATAATGAGTTGAAGTTGACAGGGAGAAATCGTTCGAAGGAGGGCCATAATGTTTTCCACATCATTGACACAAGACAAAGGAACAATATGAATGTGGATGAGACAAAAAATCTGAGGAAGGTGTGGAAGGAGACAAACTGCAGAAGGATTAAGCTCTTGAACATATCGGTGACACGACTCCAAAGTTCAGTAGAATTTTGGTATCAAGGGATCAAAGGTCATGATGATGTAGCAACGATCAGATGGTATGAAGCAAAATGGATAACCTAAAACCTAGAAGGCCAATGATAAAGTCAGGATATCCCAACCCGACACGAATCAGGAAGAGTGTCGATGTTCAAGAGCGACAAGCTGCTGTAATAATTAATACAACTAACATAATATTTCCAAATTTCCCCCGACCATTTTTGGTGAGTACTCTAATTTTTTTTGAAACACAAGCTTGAATGGGATAACATATGCTTGTAATGTAAGTTTGTCCTTCAGACAAATATGAGCTAGTAAATTTTAAGGAGCCCTAGGAAGGAGAAGCTCGGTCTCTTCATGATGACAAGTTTGTCGCTATTTGATGTTTTAACAAGTTTAATGACAAAGATGACTCAGTCTTTTTCATGTTTAGAGAGTTTGAAAAGGGAGGAAAGGAAAACTCCACAAGTTCTTTTTCATATATTTGTCTCTCAAGCCTGAAAAAACGTAAAACAATATGAGAGAAAACCTATTGATCATGTTCAGCCAACGTATTCCTTTTTTGTAAATAATATATCTTAGCCTGAAAAAGGGATAAACTTATAATGAGTAGATGTTGTTTCAAATCCATTAACAAGCTGAAAAGGACAAGCGATCGACAATATTTTCATATTTCTCGAGTCTGGAAAGAGCTTAAAGAGAACTCCACTTTGAGGAACGAGTGGTGTCTAGGATAGCAACTGGTTTCGGTGATGTTGGAACTTATCAAAACATGTTGATTTATGTGAAGAGGCTAGCTAATAAGACTACTAATTGTAATTGTTCCCCAAAAAAGGGTAAAAGAACCAAGTGAAAGCGTATGATCCGCCAAGTCGATAGTGACGATGGAAGGAGAAAAACCAAGGCTTATTTGATGGAAAAGGCAGATAGAATGCAATCACAAGGGTTAAAATGGAGATGGGTTAATTTTTACACAAGCTTGAACCATATGGAACTATGCTTGGATTTAGTTTCATGTTTACACAATCTTGAAATGAAAAACTATGCTTGGATTCACTTTCATTTTCACACAAGCTTAAAATGAAGAACTATGCTTGAATTCAGTTTCATTTTTAGACAAGCTTGAAACAAAAAACGATCATGATGACTCAAAACTAGGTGCATGCCCCCCAAGCTTCATTGCATTCACCTAAGTAGACTACTTGCGGCCATGAGGTATGAGGAGGATGGAATGAAGGTTCATATACAAGATCAAGTGAAAGACTCAACTGGTATTTTACAAGACCTAATCAAAGAATCAACTTGGAACTTTGCTTCAGGGGACCTTGTTTCATTTTTTAACGAGCTTCACACAAGACAAGGAACTCTTCTCAGGAACCCATTTCATTTTTTAATGAGGTTGACACAATAAAAGAACTATCCTCATGTTCCTTGTTTCATTTTTATTTAGGTTGACATAAGACAAGGAACTATCATCATATTCCTTGTTCCATTTTTTAACGAGCTTGACACAAGACAAGGAACTATAATCATGCCCTTTGTTTCATTTTTTTAATGAGGTTGACACAAGACCAAGAACTATCCTCATGACCCTTGTTTCATTTTTTAACGAGCTCGACATCAGACAAGTAAATATGCTCAGACTCTTTGTTTCATTTGTTAATGAGGTTAACACAAGACCAGGAACTATTCGTGGACATCTTGATTGATTTTTTTAATGAGGTTGACACAATAAAAGGAACTATCCTCGAACCATTTACTTCATTTTTTAATGGGGTTGACACAGGAACAAAAAATCCTCGGACATCTTTTCATTCACCATATGAGAACATGGCTCCCAAGAGATCTTCACTAGACAGAAAGACCATGCTTCGGGTGGAATACATGTCATTTGGTACGAAAGATATATCGGTTTCCAATGCTCCCAGTACATAATGTAATATACCATCTATGTTATCAGTAGTAGATGCGGAGAAGGAATGGGTAGCCACATAATTGACCTCTAGTGGGGAAGGTACTTCTTGCAAACAACAGCTGATAGGGGATGATGATTGAAAAGGAGGTGCCTGTTGATTAATGAATGACAGTTGATCAATATTCACAATTCTCCATTTATGCGGAAAACAAACCACACGGAAAAGTGAAGAAACAAGAGCTCCCATGGCATAAACATAGTCATGTCCAAGGAGAAGATTGAAATCTAACAGACCTTGGACTACCATCACCTCTGTATAGATGGTCTTTCCTCCCAAAGTGATATGGAATTATGAAAGGATCCCTAAGGGTTTACTAGTTCCTCTGTTGAAAGCTAACAAATTTTGGGTGACAAGCATAAGCTGTGGGGAGCCCAAAGCTTCCCAAGTAGTAGGAGACATGATGCTAACTGACACACCTTCATCTAATATTATGCCAGGTACTACCATATTATAGGCTTGTACTATGATCTAAAAAGGCACATAAGAAGGGAGGTGATAACCAGTCAAGTGACTTGAATCGAAAGAAACGACATAACTACTTGGTGGGGGTATTATATGGTTGCCCCCATGCTCTGCAGGAATAGAAGAAGGGCTCTCCTTAACAACTAGGGTGGGAGGGTCACTCTTTGATTCATGATAATATAAGGAGACGAGAAGAACATGAGCAGTATGATCACCACTCTCTTCCGAAATAGAGTGAGCAACTAGTGGTGAAACCAATTTGACACTCTTTTTTACCAATGGTTGGTGAGAAACAAACAAAAGAGAGTTGTGTAGAAATTTTCTACAAATCAGCTAGCTCTGATACCATGTAGAAATTTCACCTGTTGAACAAACTAATATATGCAATGTCCTAAAGAATAATACTTGTTCTACTTCTACAAAATATTAAGCGGAAGCATAATCGGATTCATGAGAAACGTCAAGTAGAAACATGCATAACTGAGCAAGAGAAATAATCACACATAACACAGGATATATCCATGGGAAAGAACCAACATAAAACCCCAACCATGTATTATCAATCAAGTGTAGATCCTCAAAAACATACCAAAAGAATTAGCTCAATAGCTATCCCACTCTCTCTGTAATTAGAAGATCTTGATGATCTTCAATCAAAAGATGAAAATCATGCACAACATAGGCCTCAATATATAGGCCACAAGTCCTCCAATCTCCTATAATATATCCTTCTCCATGAAAGGAATACTTACTAGAAATATCCAAGCATTTGATATTACATTGTCCCACATCTAATCTCAACTGGGTTTCTGTCTGAATTGACATGCATCCATTATCCATGAGAAAATACTCAGTTAATTGAAATAATAGTTGTCACATGCATGCAAGCATTAACAAACTATTTTTCACTAATTTAATGACTTGTTCAATTAGTCTAACTGGACTTGAATAATTTAAACTAAGTTAACTGATCCTCTCAATATAGAACTGAACCTTATCTCCTTTAATCAAGCAATAAATTCCTAAATCAAGAGAGAAAATAATTGCATGATCTCACGAAGACTTCTAGTTTAATTTTCCATAACTAATTAACTCATGGACATTAATTAATTAATATTTTAAACAGTTGTTAAGATCAAATTCGTTTTTACTTCCCATCGTTAGACCAAGGACTACTAAAAATAGCAAGGGACCCAGAAATGTTATATTTAGAACTTTCTATTTTTAGTAGTTTCACCTCTCACCCAATGTGGCTAATGACCTGACTGGCCAAACTACTATTTTTAGACATGCTATTTTTAACACATTCTAAATTTAACATTTCTTGTTGCACATTTTTCAACACTACCTCTCAACAAGAAAGGCTTTCTCTCGAACCCAATCCTCTAACTTTGGAATGTTCTGCATGCAACACATCTACCTAGTCCACTTGCTCCAACAACACTTGGAACAGAAAAACTCCCAATTGACCACTTTTTTGGGCTAGAAACATACTTTGATGCTGAAGCTCTACCTACTGCTGAAAAGTGCTCCCTATCGGAAATTTGCACCACTGCAACATCTCCATGCATCTCACACCATTGCACACCTCTCTGTGCCACCTAGCACTATGCAAAACACTTGTGCCTCTCGCATTGCTGCAACCTACTAATTATGTGCTATCCTAGGATTCCCTACATTGTCGCTCTCTCTTCCGCTCCATTCGCATTTGTCTCTACTCAATCAATCAGTTCCTACTACTCCACATCAGGGCTCCTGTAGCAAGGTTTCATCGAAGAGGTTGGGTACCTCAAGGATCTTGCCCCTCCTCCTTGGGACGATCACTCTATATCGCCCCACCTCCTACTTGGAAGTATGGCTGCTTGTGATCCCTTAGTCCACCTAGCTCGAAGTTCCCCCTATTGGAGGTCTTTGCATGAGTAGATGTCTCTACTCTCCGTTCACTCAGCTTCCCCTATTGTGGCTGCTCCACAACCTCCTGAAGCTACTGCACCAATCGTGGCTCCTCCACAATCGTCTGAGACTTCTTTTGGCTCTACATGTTGAGAGGAAATATACCCTCCCTCTCAACCACCAACTCTCTAACCTTTGCCTTACTCCTTAAGGCTTTTCATGCATCTTCTACCTCAAGTGCATACAGGTTCTTGGATAGCACACCAATCTATTTCCACTTTCCTGCCATCATGAAATTTTCTAGAAAAGGAGATGATCTTAAATCACCGATATATCCCTCATTCCAACTCTAATTCAGCCAATTGTTTTTTTGATTTTGGGTACTTTTCCGCAAGGAACCCTAATTTGCTATTTATTTCTAAAAAAATTGTACTAGAATTTTGCGATCTGCTCTGCAAACTCTCGGCCCAAAACTCAAAACTTTGAAATCTCCTCTCAGTATAGTGCTCTTGCTTGATCACCTGTGCTCTGATACCATGTAGAATTTTGTAGAATTTTTCTACAAATTAGCTAGCTCTGATACCATGTAGAAATTTCACCTGTAGAACAAATTGATATATGCAATTTCCTAAAGCATAATACTTATTCTACTTACAAATCATCAAGCGGAAGCATAATAAAATTCATGAGCAACATCAAGTAGAAACATTGATAACTGAGCAAGAGAAGTAATCACACATAACACAAGATATATCCAGGGGAAAGCACTGGCATAAGACCCCAACCATGTATTATCAATCAAGTGTAGATCCTCAAAAACATACAAAAAGAATCAGCTCAATAGCTATCCTGCTCTCTCTGTAATAAGAAGATCCTGATGATATTTAATCAGAAGATGAAAATCATGGACTACCTAGGCCTCAATATATAGGCCACAAGTCCTCCAATCTCCTATAATAGATCCTTCTCCATGCAAGGAATACTTACTAGAAATATCCAAGCATCTGATAGTACATTGTCCCACATCTGATCTCAACTGGGGTCTCTGTTTGAATTGACATGCATCAGTTATCCATGAGAAAATACTCAGTTAACTGAAATAATAGTTGTCACATGCATGCACGAATTAACAAAATATTTTTCACTAATTTAACAACTTGTTAAATTAGTCTAACTGGACTTTACTAGTTTAAACTAAGTCAACTGATCCTCTCAATATAGAACTGAACCTTATCTCCTTTAATCAAGGAATAAATTCATAAATCAAGAGAGAAAATAATTGCATGATCTCACAAAGACTTCTAGTTTAATTTTCCATAACTAATTAACTCATGGAGATTAATTAATTAATATTTTAAACTGTTTTTAAGACCAATTTCGTTTTTACTTCCAATAGTTAGACCAGGGACTGCTAAAAATAGGAAGCGAGCTAGAAATGCTATTTTTAGAACTTTCTATTTTTAGCAGTTTCACCTCTCACCCAATGTGGGCAATGGCCTCACTAGCCAAATTACTATTTTTAGACATGATATTTTTAGCAGGTCTATTTTTAGCACATTCTAAATTTAACATTTCTTGTTGCACATTTTTCAATAAGTCGGGCTCGGGAAGAGGAGGATAGGCAAGAGATGAATCCAAGTCAATCTCTTTACCAACCAGGGGAGGGTCAGAAGAAAGCCTATGATAACTAACAAGAAGTTGGGATTGAGGAGTTGCTCTCCTTCACATAACCTATAGGGAAATCTAATCTTCCCTTTCTTCTTACCATCACTTGCCAAGAGTGTAGCATCGACATGATCTCCAGAGGTTGATGGGGATGGTCAATTTTGAGACCATGCCTCTAAGACTCTAGGAATTCCAGGATAGTGTCGGAGGAGATGGTCACCCTTACACAACCTGCAAGGTAATTTGACCTTCCATGGAGTATCAGAAGGTTTGCCAATAGGAGGTGCATTTGGAGCAATAGTCACACAACAGCCACTTGCTTAGATGACTTTTTCGCCTTCTTCTTCTTAGTCCCCTGGTTACTAGATTGAAACTTTCACCAGGCGAAGTCGAAGAGGAAGGTGAAGAAATAGGGGAAGAAGGAAAGGGTTCAACCTTAGAAACATCATGTTGTGATTCGAATGAAGGAGACGGTGGGGCAAGAGTGAGGACACTCAGGATCACTGAGGTAAAAAACAAAGCAATAGGTAAACCAATGGTTAACCCAGGAAGGGAAAACGTTTCCATATAAGGAGCACCAACATATCGAAAGGAAGGAAAAGGACCAAGATTCCCTTCCGAGGGGAACCCTTGGCTAGTAGAATCTGAAAATGTTGCCACTGGAATCGACTCCAAAGAATCACCAAGCGAGATAACTTTTGCCAGGAATATTTTGTGGGAAGTTAATTTTAGAACACTGGAACAAAAATTTGAATTTTCATGTTTTAAGAGTCGAGAAAAGGATGAAAGGTGAATCTATTGCTTTCGATTGGAAACAAGCTCGAAAGGACAAGTTCTCAGATGATCCCTTTACTTTTAGAGAGTCGAAAACGAATGAAAGTGACTACTTTGGAACTCTAGGAAAGCATTTTACTAGGCAAACGTGAACTGCAGAATACCTCCCAGCAAACTAAGAAGTACGAGGGGGAAATCTCCCTGAATGTTTTGCTCGGTGTACCACATTTGCAAGGCGGCCGACTCAGTTTCCTATGGATAATAGGATTGAAACCTAGTGGGGTCTCCCACCATATACATGACGATATAAGGAGTACAAGTCCGTACAAGCACTTATCAAATCATGAAAGGAGGAATCACCCAACCTTAGTGGATACAACAGCCACTAGGTTTAAAGACGCCAGAACACATCTTTGGCCTAGACCTCTAGATGTAAGCATTAAGTTTCAATGCTTCCTTAGGTTAAGTCAATATATTTTAACAGTTAATCTTGAATTAGATCTTAGTTTCAAAGCCCTACCAAATGTATCTTCAAAAAATCCTAGAATGCAACTAAATGAGAAAAGAAACCATTCCTTTTCAATGAACAATTAACTAAAGAAAAGAGAGAAGTTCATTTCAAAGCAACAAATAAGAAAATGCAAGAATGACACTTTTCATCATTTCTCAAGCAGATAAATCAAGAGAAAAGAGTTATGCTTCTATCTTTCGCTAACTTGCAAGTAATCTCATTAATAAAATGAAAAATACATCCTTCACTTTTCAACTTCTAAATGCCAAGAATTTACTAATGAAAAATATTGTTTTCATGTCCTAATGAAAACTGAATGCAATAGTCTGTTCTTTCAAATAAACAACAAGAAACCAAAGGCAAAACTCAAAGCAATGCTAGTTTTAAGCCGTTTTCGAATGAAAACATTCAATAATTAAAGAGAAACATTTTACTCTAAAACTAATCAAAGACTTAAAACCAAGAAGATGTTTCTTTTTGCAAAAATGGAAAGATTTCTCACTGATCGGAAAGCAATGTGATCTATGCCAAGTGAAGGAAGGAAACCAAACAAACAAGACTTGAATGTTTTAGTAACCGAACATCACATATCAATCAGGAAGATGAAAAAATAGTTAATAAGGAGAAGCCTCAAACAAGGAAAGGGATCATGCCAAACACATCCCAAAGATCCAAACGAACAAGTAACCCAAGAGAAGCTAATGTTTTAAGAAACCCTAAGGTAAACATGTCACACAGTTCAAAAGGAGAAGCTCGAAGGGAAGGATACTCAGAGTCAAATATTCTAGCAATCAAGAATTTGACACACAATAAAGAGGCAGAAGAGAAGCTCAAAAGGATAGGACACACTGGCTAATCAGCAAACAAAACTTCAAAAGTGAAGCCTACAGTAATCTTCGTGAGTGTAAAACTGACAACATGCACCGACAATGAAACGTCTAACCTCCCTAACTAGCCACTTTGTGACGTCGTCATGAAAATAAACCAGCTAACAATGCCGAGCCGATTTCAAAGCTCTTTGCAACTATGAGTCGATTTAACTGCGCCAAATAATAGAAGGCACAGCTAATCAAATAGTGCAGGTGTGACTAACTTCACGACTGTCATAAATAAACTGCAATAACCCTAAATCAAAGGAAAAAATTCAAAATCCACCTGAGGGAAGGCTAGACCTATCACTTATGATAGAGGAAAGACTACCAAGAGTAGTCAAACAACCCATAACATGAATAATTCATCCTGAAAGTAAAGGATAATATAAATAAGAAAAATCAAGTCAAATCAAGAGAAAAAAAGACAAAGGTCCCTAGTATGGTCACCAACTTGTGACAGAGGCAAGTTGCCTCTGTGGACATAGGTAACCCCTCTAGCCCTAGAGTGGGTCTAGTCACAGCAAAGACAATACCAAAGCAAATTTCCTTAGAAAGTTAATGTCATGAAGGCCTACCTTCAAATCGTCATTCGATGATGTCCCTATTGTGTTGCTCCAATTCTCATTTTTCTAATCACTTCTACCTGAAAACAACATACAAATCACAACCACGAACATAATAGAACATCACAAAAATGATCTACTTAAAGAGTCAAGGAGCTTCAAGCTATCAATACAAAATTAAACATAACATATAGGAAAAAAGCCATTGATTTGTATTAATGTAAATTAAAGTAAAACTTACAACCAAGCCTTAATGTCGTAAGTATCCTTGAAGGGTCTTGTCAGCATGTCTCTGCAAGCATTCACTCATGAATTGTCTCCCAAAATGATGAATAACTCTCTCTCCTACCCAAAAGGCTAATGCTAGAACACAATTACAATCAAGCCAACTCCACTCAAAACGATCGCAAGCTACGTTATATAAGAGGCTACTTCCACACTCTAGCAAAACTCTCTATTTATACTGTTGAATTCTTGACCTCTAATGCTAGTTGATCTCATCCATGGAGGAAGTATTTATAGGACAAGGAGCTTCCATAAGATAAGGGAGAAATATATTATCCCTTTGAGAGGTTAAACAAAAGGTGGAACAACCATCCCAATGGAGAGAGGCGAGCTCATCTGATCCATCAACAAACACTAAGACCACCCATGAAGCTGTGACACTTCAAAGCTTCGATGATTTGTTTAAGTAACTTACCAAAAATAGCTCGTCGCAAGTGCAACATAAAGACAAAGTGATGAATTTTCCAAGGCTAGTTCAATCTTGGCCATCTTCGGGGGTGGAACAACTACTGACCCATGACAACCCAAAAACATAGGTAAAAAAGGGTCTGCCCTAGGAGTAGTGAACTGAGGTATTCTTCCTGATATTACAAGGAAGACATTGACACATAATTTGCAACATGACACAAGGAAGATGTCAATCACATGGACTAGCAGTGTCCAGGATCAGGGAATGTGTGTTTGGTGAGAAATTACTGTGTAAGAGAAATTCACTTCAACGAGAATACTTCTCTTATACCAACTTGATCTAGGAAATTTTAGTAAATGCTTTCAAAGAAAAATCCCCATTATACAAGAACTTTTATTGATGCTTACATTTGCTTTATGAAATCATGAGCAATGCATATTATGACAACACTTTAGAAAATCATCAACATGAAATAAGGAAAAAAAAGAAGCAATAATTATGAACAACCATAACTCAATGTTATGATAACAGGATTCATCGAGTGTGGACTATGTCTCTGGGCCTGATGTCAAGAGTGGGGAGGTTGCTTCATTAGTTGTTGTTGGAAGATGATGAGTACAAGATGAAATCATTGTCAATACAAGCAGGAACTCCCTTAACTAGAGTGGAATGTCTCTCTCCTAGGTGATGTTATTCTATAAGAACTCTCACTCATAAAATATCTCCTTTTGGATGATAAAATAAAAAACTCTCAGATAAAGTGGAATATAAAGATCCTCTCAGAACATGACATACATGGATCTCAGAATAAAAAAAATAAGATGAATAAAATCAATAAGGACATGGAAACAATGAACCTTATACCTCCATGTTTGGGGACTTATAGACAATTGACTACTTATATGAAAGGACTTCCCACACCATCGTTTTCCTTGTGAAAATATATGAAATATGACTGTAAACTTAACCCTTTTCTCACTTAGCGAAATCCGAGCTCCCTATGAATCTCAAAGCTTCCTCACACAATTCTCTTCTTGGAAACAAGAAAAAATTATGTTGCTGAGATGAAGAAATGGACTATGCCATTATACTGCTAGTGAAAAATGGGTTCATTTGAGTATAAACTCGGCATAGTTCTCACAAATTCAAAATTATGCCCCCAAGGAATCTTAAATATTTGATCCAGGTCCGAGTGTGGCAAAGGACCCTTCCAAGACCTTTTACTTTCGTGATGTCTTAAATTGCATTTTGAAAAGAACATTAATGAATACATATACATGTTGTAAAGAAAAGGAACATCGCAATCATTAGGAACATAAAATGACAAGACGTTGATAACGGAGTTTGTCCAGGAGGGAATATGTCTTTGGGCCCCAGTGTCAAGATGGTGTAGGCTGCTACATTAAGTGCTGTCAGTAGTGATGATGTACACAAGAGATGATGTCAAAATCATACAAGGAAAATGCCCTCACACAAGAAGGGTGCCATGAGATCTTCCACTACAGGAACTCTCAGTCAAAAGAATCCTATCAGTATGACACAAAAACTCATGCACAATGAACATCCCGCCAACAGGGCATAAAGGGATGTCAAAACAAACATGCATGGAAACACATGAGTATCACATAAACATATAATAAAGGGATCTCAAAACACAACATGATGAGTCATGACAACAAGTACATCACATAGGTGATTCCATGTCACATCAAGCAGGAATTATAAAAATGAGTAATAAACAATATCCCACATCAAGCATCAACAAGGATTTGTGCAACACAATGTGTAAAGAATAAGTACATGAACACAACATATACCTCACAACCAAGGGCCATTTGAAGAAGTGGATGTTAAACTGTTGAAGCTACTCAGACCATCGATCTCATGACATCAATCACATGAAAATGGTTTCTCACACATGAATGTTGACACCTGCATTCCACTTAGAAAAGTGGTTGAAGAATAGAATGAGAGAAAGAGAAATCTGAACATACCATCAGATTTTTGACGTCGAATAGTGAAAAGTCGAGTGTCCAAAATATGAATTTTGAGAAGTTGAGAATCTGGGGCTCAAGGAATCTTTTAGATTCCCTCTAGATTCCTCAAAGATTATACCCCATGGGTGTACTAGAAATCTACAACTCCAAAGGTGAATCTGAGTTTGCCATTGTGGTCCCTATGGAAAACCATGAAAACAAACTTTAAACTTGACTACATTCCGACATGGAGAAAAATTACCTCCTCAGGAAAATTGCAAGGATCATGGTTATGCTCGCTCTTTTTGCAGCAATCATGGTTCCACCTTCATACCGAAAATGGACCAAAAATGAAGAACTCTGATGGAGACACAGACAATGCCATTGCGTTCATGGCATCGAGAAGTATTGAAACCATATAAAATTTGTCAAAATCTGACAAAGTGAATTTTCACCCCTCCTTCAAAATGTTGCCTCGAACTGTGTGCCAATATTCTACCTCCTCTGTCTCGAAGTTCATGCCTACTCCTATTTCCTTCATCTATCTCCCAACGCACTAGGTAATTGTTGGGTTTATATAAATTCTTGGGTGATTTGTCCAAGAAATTCATTTGGTGCAGTGGTAAGTTTGTCAAATTGGTTAAGGAGTGGTTGGGTCGTCAAACCCCGCCCCTCCCATTCTTTTCTTCATGTTATAGTTTCAAACCCAAAAAATGTATATGAATGGGGGGTAGTGTCCATATTGAGTGGCTTGCCCCCATAATCCCCGTGTGTTATTAATGGTTGTGTAATGTTTTAATTTGGGTCATTTGTAACGCATTAATGTTTTGGGGCCGCCTCCTTGGGGGTTGGCCACATGGGCTGGGCGGGTTCGACCCCCATCGGTCCCATATTACATGTGGTATGGTCCATTTTTAAGGGTTTCAGGGTGTTCGTCAGGTCCACCGGAGGTGGCCCGTACCCACCCCTTTAATACAATTGCCTATATTCGTGGGGAGCGGTTGGAGGGTCCAGCGGGGTCATGGCTGCCAGCCCATAATATTGATTTCGTTTTTTATGGTTAGGCTGGTAGGGTTCATGGCCTATCAGCCTTTTAATAATAAAAAAATTATGTAATTTTTGTGTGGTGGCAGGGATGGTGGCTCACCACCTCATTTATAATTTTTTTTTCGATTTTTAAAGAGGGGGTAATTTTCAAAGTTTTAGAAAATAAGGGATATTGGGAAAATTAACGAGGCTGCAATTTCGACTGATTTCGGGAGCTAGGTTTCATGCCTCAGGGTTAGTCAAATTGTAGGACACTTAAACCTGGCCCACAACCCAACTTTGACCAAAGCTTTAACTGGTTCATTCTCCCTCATACATTCTCAGATTGACGAACCGCTCACACCTCCGCAAATAGGACGGCGCGATCTATGCTCTCGTCCTGGGTCAACATCATTCTGAACACTTTTATTTTTGAGCATTCATAAATGCTCTTTGTCTTGTCTATATTAGGAACCAATTGGATCAATCCTCCCCACTAAGGAGCTTTTAGTCCTCCAAAATCATGAAAAATAATCTACAACTTTCTCTGTACCTTTTCTGTATGATAACCATCCTTAAAAGGTCTCACTTCCATCTCCTTCACCTTTGTTCTTCAGAGCCTTAAGTGATGATCCGACACCTGCTACCTTTGCAACCAGTAGTACATTGTTTTGAAAATTACATGCTTGACTTTTATGACCAACTAATGACCCAAACATCCCACACTTGCCACGAGTTTATAACACATACTTGGTGGTCAAGTTTACATCAAAATGGACGCAAGACCTCAACTATGACAACAAGGCCAAATTATCATTGTTTCTTCAATAAGTGATGGAAAGCACATCATCAGGGCAACACATGATTTACAAATATAAGGCCAAACACTATTGTTTTGACAAGTGATGGAAACATAATGGCCCAGTCTTTATAAAAAATATACCAAAAGTACAATAGTGCAATTTCCAGGTTTGAGTCTTATACAAAAACTAAGGACCCTTTCTAAATGCATGAAAGGGTATATAAATACTAATTAAACTAATGAACTACAAAAATAAAATGCTATTTAATTGGCACAAGTAGATCTTGAATATCTTTTCCACAGCAGGTTTGTTGGTAGTCAACATCATGATTCATCACTTCAATTGTTCTCCCTTTGATTTGAGTTGGCAGATTGCAAGCGTCGGTTCCAATTCTCGAGGGCGGCTGAGATGAGAATGGAGCTAAGCCAACTATGTGGCATCATGTATCTCGGGAATGATACAACTAACCGCATCGGTTAGACACTTGAGGGCGGCTCTCTGGCTGTATGGCTTTACTAAGAACAACCAATAGGTTTCCCATGTTAAACTTTGAATACCTGAGATTAACCTTCCATTCTTCTCCAAATCCTGATTGCATGTTTGCTCCAATGTCTTAGATGATAGCAATTTACCTGGGGTACATTTTGAAATCATATTAGACAGATAGAGAGTGTTATTTATTAACACAATTAAGTTACTTATAGATAATCTTCATCTAGAAACTTTTGTTTTTACCTTCATTAGCTGTGACTGTCATTCTAAAAATAGGATTTCCTTGAGTGATTCTAGGATTTTTGGTAGATTTGCTACTTCTCCCTCACTGATGTCTTGCCAAGCAAGAAAATCTTGTCTAGCATCAACTGATTTATCGATTATTGATTCCGTTATATCACAAAGGGGCTCAACCTGAGAAATATTATGACATAACAGTCTTAACTGTGTCACCAATGCCTTGTTAATCTGTAGCGCTTCTGTTCTGAAATCGACAGGTTGTGGAAGAATCTTGAAATTCTCTATTTGAACTGATAGCTAAGCGATTTTCTCATCTTTCATTTTCGCCATTAGTTCATTCATCATCTTTAACCTTGCCAATGCTTCTGACAATTCTTTCTGCTTTTGAATTACGCTTGAGTCTATTCTTTGTTTTTCTTCAATCAACTGCTTATTCAATTGATTATTTAATTGCTGCTATGTTGTTAATTGTTGTTCCAACTCTTCAATTTTCTGTTGTGCTTCAGATAGTTGTGTTTGCAACAAAATAATTTCCTGGTCTTTTTCTTTTAGTAGATTACTCACTTCTGATGCCTTGTCCATGGTGGCTGCCGAATAAGCTCTGGCATACTCAGAAAGCTTCGTTAGGTCATCGGAAGGATCAAACGCTTCTTTCCAAAATACATTGGCTGTCTGTGTTTGTTCTGGAAATAGGGAAGGTCGATCAAGTCTTCTCCTTTTCCGATGTTGTTTCACTACAGCCCTGTGCTTTGGACTATAAAAGACATCTAATGGAGGTATGTCCTCCACCTGCAAAATGATTTGATCCGAGGGATCCTTTGGAATTATTTCTAAATCTATGCTAGGGGGTAGGCCCCTGGTTCCTTCACTCGGAACCTTTGTTGACATTGTATCCTGTGTATCTATTGCTTTGGATGTATTGGCACTTTTTGGACCTTCCAGATTGCTTATGATGGAGTCAAATTGCTGCCATTCCTGGAGTAGTTTTGGATCAATCGGGGTATCCACATTGACATTTTTGTTGCCCTTATCTTGCTCCCTTTTCTGCTCTTCCTCGTGCTCTTTCTCCTGTACTTTCTCTTTATCTGTCTCAAGAATCTTTGATGCAGCAGGAGGTTTGTCGATGAGTCGTTGTTCAGGCTCGTTTGCTTGTGTCGCTGGGGCAGTAGCTAATAAATCCAGAGGCAGAGTTTGCAACCTCTGTTCTCTGACTTTGTTGAATTCTACTAGCCCTTCATCATTATATCTCATTTTAGCCAGTGCTTGGACATGGAATAATGACTCCGCCAAAGAGAATAAGTCATAAAAATCGTCTTCCTTATGATCAAACTTTGTTAGTTTAGTCTGTTCAAGCACATTGTAGACAACTTTCCTTGGGTCAAATTGCCTATTGGGAATGGTAGCAAGGTTTAGCATATTTATTTTCTCTGCTTCCTTCCCTGCATGCTTATAGTGGTTCAAAGTATAAACACCGCATCTTAGAGGAAAAGTAGGCCAAACATGATTTTTTGAAGTCCTTAGAGTCTTAGTTGCTCCTGCGGATGTAATTTGATAGGCTAATTCTTGGGCCAACAACTTGTCGGGTATGTACAGAGGAAGGACATGAGGCTTGGCAAGGCTACCAAAATCCCTTATGTATGTGAATTTATCCTCCTCGAGCCAGTTTCCTAGAGTGGTTAGGTCAATCTTAGCTTGTGAAGAAATCTTCGGGGCAGGCTTGTCAAAAATGGCACGGTAAATGGGCAACATAAAACCATTACAAATTTGATACAGGTGGTCCTTATAGTATGCTTTCCACAGCTTCTGATAATAAATGTGAATCGGCATGGGGTCTTGTGGAGTCCATCTCCACCCCTGCACAGGAAATTCAGAGTTGAAAGAAAGAGTATCTAAAATATAAGCACTAAAATAAAACAGAGGAATAGACCTATTGGTGACATGAGTTTTATTTCTAAACTCAAGAATAGCAGTGACTAACTTATCTAATGATATATTTCCCCAATCCATTATCTCACTATTGACTACTGCTTCCATTAGAGGAACCATTTCAATCATGAATTTGCAGAATCATGTAATCCCCAAATCCTACACATCATTGCCCTAGCGTAACAATAAGGAGAACATAATGAATCGATAGACTACTTACCTGAAGATTCATATTTGTACCTTGTGGGGTTCTGTCTCCATTCCCAAATAGGGGTTGATTCAGTTTCATTCTCACTTGTGAACTTCTCCAGAAATGCTTTATTGTATTTCTTTTGTGGTTTAGGAAAGTGGTACATTTTTCTTAGATCATCAGGTTGGAACGAGTTGAAGACTCTTCCATCGACTGTGTAGAATGTTCTATTCATAATAGGGATTTCCTCTACTGCCCATCGCACTACATCCGTATACGGAATAATTTTTTCTCAAGCAGCTATTTGGTGTAGATATGAGTCGGCTAAGTCCTTCAGGGAAGCCTCTAACTTTCTAGTTGAATCTGCAGTAGCTTGCACCGATACCGTTTCAGGCTCTTCAGCTTCAATTAGATTATAGATGCTTTGCCAGCTTGTGTTGCCGAGGCCAAGACATGTAGTGTCTGCAATCAATCCCTTCTTGCTTGGTCCTGGATCGGTTGTAGATTGTCATGTTATTGCAGGAGCTGATGCTACTGCAAATCTCATGGATTTCTTCCCCATTTGGCTTGAATTTGTTGCTTCGGCGGAGCTCTGTGCAGGGAATAAAATGAACGTAATACAGAGAATAGGTGGTGCGAGCCAATATGAAAGAGCTATATCAATTAACGAATAATGAAGGATTAAAATAATACTGTCGCGGATACAATCTCAGGGGAGATCTCAACATAACTGCTCCATTAATTGGCCACTTTAACCTGTCAATCATTTTAAATACCCATCATATCGTTTATTCGCCAAATGATTCATTCGAGCATCGTTTGAGGTTTTGGCGGATAATCACGAGTGAATCGCTATCGGGAATAAAAAGGCTTTTAATAATATAAAATAATATATGCAAGCCTTTTCAATCTATTTTGAAGTTCGTGCTTAGCTTTATCGCAATTGGAATTGGAGAAATGCTTGGGTAGTAATATTTGTGTCATTGAAAATTCCTCGATTCTTGATGGCGATACACCTTATCGCATCGGGAGTTTTTTAAAGGTGTCTTTAATGTGTGTGTGCTACATTCCCCGATTGCCGATAGCGATATCGCATCGGAGAAAAGTGGGAGGGCCTTTTGTTACACTTGCTTGCCTTTCCCAATATTCGATAGTTATTCACTTTTCAGATCAGGGTAAACCAATGGGTCTTTGCGTTATGCATCCCTTGTTGTTGCGATATGCGATCTTGCGATCGCTTTATCGCAATAATAAAGAATTATATATTTATTTCATAAGACCGATTTATATTTGTTCAAAAGGTTTATAATGTATTGTTTCTTTCGGACCTTTTGATGAAGGATGAGTCGATACCAATTTTATTCATACATCTATAAAAGGGACCCATTTCATATTATAGTTAAAAAAGAAAAAATTTATGAAATCGAGGGTTGTTGTACAGCACAACAGGGTGCCACCCGTATAATACCCAAGTCCCTTGTTATTTAATATGTTATTATCTGATTACTTGACTTGTTTATGTCAGATGAATTATTATTATAGCATATTCAACAATCATATCAGTGCGCGCGATAAATAAAACAGTATAAACGTAAAGAACGAAATCAGTAGTGACACAAAAATGAGAATCAACTTCTCTTTATTAATCTTCAATCTCGATTACAGAATTGACACTGCTCTGTGCACTCAGCTACAGGGGTCCATGCACTTAGCTGTGGACTCTACTAGGCCTTTGTGCACTCCACTGTAGAACTTCTTCATACTACTATGACTCAATACGGTTAGACTCTTCGTCTATGCTTGAAGCATTCTTATTCTTCTCTCCAATTCACTATCTTTAGACTTAGAGCCTCACTCTCTTTATACACTCCCATGGTTCATGGACCATGGGTAGGCCGACATGACATTACTTTAAATTCCAATATTTTAAGGTGGATAGCCTTATGACTCATCCTATACTTCGTGCTCTGCACTCACAATTCACGGAGTCTTACAAAACATTTGACCAAAACTTGGGCTTTGAGCCCCAAAACCTGTTGTGGGGGGATTTCATGCCCAACAATGGGTGAAAAGAACAGACATTGAGGACACAAGGATGGTGTGTTGACATGTTTATGAGGAAAATATGTACCTATTAGGAGGAAGCCAAGGATGCTTGTCAAAAGTGTTAGATGTTGGCATCATGAGTAATTCAGATGCAAGAACCTTTTGTCGCCCCCAACTTTGCCAGGGCATTAAAGAGAATTTCATTTTATATCACCTGCATATGACACTGTGGGGTCCAGTGGATAGGGCTAAGGTTCCAATTTCCTATTATTTGGCTCGCTTCTAAGCAGTACAAACTAACTTATGTGGTGGATGAAGACTAGTGGAACGACATCATTCACTTGGATGGATTTAAACCTTTCGGGTCAAACATGGCCACACAATATGATCTCGTACAACTCCATTTTAGCTACAACAGATGCCTAGACCTTCATAGGAAATGAGCGACACTAGGACATGCAGATAAGCCAGTTAGGGGGAGATGTTGGTTGATAAATTTCCCATTTTTACCTTATTTTATCCATTTCACCTTACCCATTCAATAGTTTTTCGAGGTTAATTTATGTCTCAAAACAATCAAGGTATATCAATTTGGCATGTCGTTTTGAATTATTGATTAATGAAACGTAGTCCTAGGGGAACATTGCCTATGTGACTTGTTGATAAAATTTCTTTTGTAGAATTGAGATAATGATGACCAGTAGGCTACGAATCGGTGCAATGGTTGTTAATTGGCTGGCAGTGTTATTCCAAGATAGGGACTGCAACAATGTTCAACCAACGAGGAGCTGATGGATTGATACAATTGCTATCTTTGGTATTCTATTCCTGTTTTAATGATTACTATATATTTTCTAGCAGATAGAGCTATCATAATTTATGAGTTTTTTAATAATATTTATGTAATGATACAATGTATAAGTAATGGTTATCGGGGCTAAAATGAGAACACTGTGTCAAAGCAGTGTAACATAAGACTTTGTTGTATACCTTTCTTGATTACTGCAATTATGATTTCCTGAACTTCGTGTCATCTTTGATCTTTTCCACAACCCTAATCAGAGAGTTGGGCCAACTCTCCTAATCACATGTTGTTGTATTAATTATGTCTGTAGATTCATATTGGTTTTGTTGTTATGATTTGTTTTCTATTTTTGTTAATGATTTATCGATTTTGTATTGTTGTGAATTCAAATTGTTGTTACTCTAATTTGTTGTTACTATCAGTAGCTTGTTGCTACTCAATTATTATTCTTGTGTGAATGTTCAATGTTGGGTAGGGAACCTCTGGTCTGCATAGAATTTTCATGGTAGCTTCAAAACAATTAACGAGCCCTGGGTTGACAATAAATGCGGGGAAGGGTGAAATCCATAATTCATATATGAACACCAATAATGCTACATGACCTTTTAGAGAGACTTATTTGTAAAGTTTAGTGAAAATTCAAGTGGCATAATGCATTTTGTAAACAAGTCATGTCTCAAACCTTTAGTTCTTGGAACCATTAGGCTCAAACTGTCTATATTCCTTGATTTTTTTTCTAAATTATCTGCTCTATATTCCATACATGCAAAGGAAATTTTGGTCAACTGTACACATTTAATAACAAAGGCACTCGATTCATTTCTTTGATGGGAAAGTAGAAGTGAAGAAGGATTTTGATCAAATTATTTTCATGAATGGAGTGTAGAAGAAATAATTTTAAAGCCAAAATCAACACTTGGTCATGAACAAAGTTCTACATACCTCTCCCATCATGATGAAGGTACACTTCCCTCTAATCTTCCAATGGCATGATAGATTTGGATATATTAATTTAATATCCTCCATTTATTGCAAGGAATGGTCTTTATTGATTACCAACTATTCCTACAAAATTGAAGGAATGTGATTCTTTTATCAGGCTTGTATAGGATAGCATGCAACCTTTTCATAACTCCACATCCAGAGAACGTACACAACTTGGATTGATACCTTCTAATTTGTGTGGCCCTATGTTGCTTCCATCTTCTAATGGAAATTATTATATGATGGATTTTAGAAATTTTCATGTATGGAATTAGAATGAAGTACAATCACATATTAGCTTTTTTTAACTAATAATGGAGGATAATATACATCTAATGAATTTAAAAACTATATTCTCCAACATGGCGTTCAACATAAAACTATTTTTCAATGTAATCCTCAACAAAATGGTGCAATTAAAAGAGGAAAAAATGGATATCTTGAATATGACTTATTCCATGATGATTTTGAAATAGGTGAAGTTGAATTTTTAGGTTCATGTAGTTCTATGTGTAATATACATGAAAAAGGGGTCCATCTCATGCTCTTAAAACCATGAGTTCTTACTAAATTTGGTATGGTATCACTCCTTCAACGCAACATCTCAATGTGTTTATTTCCACTTTGTATGATTGAGTAAACAAACAATCTTAATGCAATGAGTCATAAGTGAATTCCCTCTGGGTATACAACTATCCCAAAGGAATTTTATGAATACCATGAGGTAAATAAGAATTTGATTATTTCCAAAGATGTAGTTTTTCTTGAACTTCTCAAGAATGAAAAAATTACAAAGCAGTAACTCTGTCACCTTGATAAATTCACAAATATTAAGACATATAATGAATTTGATAATTATATTATACATCTTTAAGGAGGGGTTTCTATCTTGGATGAATCTATGGAGTCTCCTTTTGAAGCAATATCTTCCCCTCATGAAGTTCTAACCACATTATTAGGTCAGTAGGATCGTTTGAATGTTCTAGTTGAGAGAATTGAAAGGTTAAATATTGCTGCAACACTATCTAAATTAGAGGAGTATAATGTACCATCTCAAGAAGGTTAACAAAAGTGGCTCATCAAAGAACATGACATTTCTAAACTTGTGACATCCAAAAAATAAGAACCAAATGCTCAACCAAAGAAGATGAACATTCTGTAGATAATTCCAATTTAGGTGATGTAAATGATATTTTTGTTTTATATGGCTATGAATTGAATTTATCCACTAATTTTGAACCAAATTCCTTTGAAAAATACGTTTCTCATGATGAGTGGAACATAAGAAATGTAGAAGGAATATGATTCTCTCATCAATAATGGGACACAAAATTTGGAGGACCCTTTATTTTGAACCAAACCAATTAGCAACAAGTTGTTTTAGAAGAGCATGTACATATCACGTAAGTACAAGGCAAGGCCCATGGAAAAAGAATTCACACAAAAAGGAGTCATTGATTATGAGGATAGTTTTCCATCTAGATCAAAATGGTATACCTTCTACACTCTTTGTCATGGTAACAAAAAATGGATGGAAAATCCATCAAATGGATGTGAAGGCTACTTTATTGAATGGACACTTGGAACAAAATGTATTAATGTTTCAATAAAAAATACTTATTGTGTAAGGTGATGAATAAAATGTATGCAAACTCATAAAGTCCTTATATGGCCTAATTAAAGCACCACAATATTGGTTTGAAAATTCAATTGGGAATATTCTGAGATTGGATTTCAAGCATTTTAAACTTGATGATGGGAATCTATTTTTTCAATAAATTTTGCAAAATTGTTGTATATATTGTATTGTATGTAGATGGTATATTGATGATAAGGAAAAATGAAAGATATATTGTATTAAAAAGGAAAGAGTTAAAGAAGGGCCTTGAGATGACAAATTTGAGACACCTTCACTACTACTTGGGCATTAAAGTGACTCAAGATCCAAAGTACATATTCATGTTCCAAAAGAAGTACAATGGAGAATTTTTTAATATGTTTGGCATGGTTAAATGCAACCCTATTCTACTTGGATAGAACAAAACTTGGAGACCACTTCAAAAGAAGGCAATGGATTTGATGATGCAACAAGTGTAGACAAGTTGTGGAAAGTCTTATCTACATTACCACAAAGAGACTAGATATTTCATTTTTTCTTGGGATTCCTTATAGATTTATGCAAAAACCTTATGAAGACATCGGTTTTCCACAAAAATACTTCTAAAATACTTAAAGGGAATTGAAGACTTTGAAATCAAATATTCCCAAGCATATGACTTCAGCTTGATTTGATGTTCTAACTCAAACATTGATGGGGTTAATGAATATAGAGTACCAGCTTCAAGCTATCTCATGAGTATTGGGTCAACAATTTTCTCTTGAAAGTCACACAAAGAATCAATTCTAACAAATTCCGCAATATAGATGTAATATGTCCCATTTACAAAAGAATTCATTCGCTGTAGGAAAATACTTAAGATTTATAGGATAAACAATTGCATTCTACTCCTCTTCATGTTGACAACACTTGTGTAATCAAATTGGGAAGAATACCCTATTCCATTATATAACCAAACATATTAATAAAAATCAATACATACAAGAATACTAGATTACATTCTATAATGAATCACATCAATACAAATTGTCATCTAATGTTATATCATATAAAAATCAAATACTTAAAACGTTAGGCCACAAATGAACAAATTACGAACATCTTTGCCAGGTCTATTGAAAAGAAATTTAAAAGATCACAATAATACTTGTTCTCGCAAATAGCTTTTTTTATTTAAAAAATGTTATAGCTTTTTTAATTAAAAATTGGTTATAAACTTAATATTTAAAAATTGAGATGTAAATATTCTTGTAAATAAAGTGTAAATATAGATGAAAAGTCATAGAAATCATCATTGAGAACTTCCGGGATCAAACAAAAAGTCATCCTTTTATATCAATACATATAAACATATTATTAATATATAAATTTGTGTTAGTTATTTTTAACAATATTCCTTATTTTTAAAAACAATATCTCCAGTGTCAAAGGAAATATCATCACATATATCCATGTTGTTGTCAAACTTTAATATACTATATCTCCGATTCCAATGCCTTGGATGTGGCAGCTCATTTGTCCATGCTTCGTATAAACGTATCTCTACAGATATCAACATTGTATCGTGGGTTTGAAAGGGATTCTTCGTGAGGGAAGGAAGCGCGCCATGTGGGCATAAGTGCTTTTGTTTAAAAACAAGTGTGTTTGCAGGAAGGGAAGTGACGTATTGAGAGTTGATCAAGACATTCAAAAGGATTATTTTGATTATTTTCTGACATAATTTCCGGGAAGAGAATGATATGTTGTTGATGGGTTGTCACATATTTTCCGAGAAGAGAATCATATGTTGTTGATAGGTTTCCAAGAAGAGAATCATGTTGTCGATGGGTTATCCAAAGATGGATGTAGCTGTTTGATTAAATACACAGCTTTTGCAGGGAGCTTTCCTGCACTTGGTGGTAATCATATTTCGAATGGATGTAATCATCATTGTTAACTTTTGACAATATGGTCAGGTTTTCAGGATACGTGTTGTTTCCTACCGTTATATTTTTGTATATGCTAGTAATGTCCATAATATGAACAAAATTCATCAGGATCGATAGAAGTAGACTATAATGTAATGCCTTCTAAACTAGTGAATTGGTAATAAATGAAGCAGGCAACCATATAGAATAGGGGAAAGGGTATCCGTTGATTATACGAGGGACAGAATCTGGGTAGTGCGATAATGAGAAAAATCTATGAATATATAACTAGCTTTCATTAATAAAAGTTATTGAGTTTTATATGTTTGGAAAAAGGGAAGGGAAGTGCCGTGCTCAATCCTTTGTCCAGAACGCAGAATAACGCGAATAGCTTTTTCATTTTACAAGCCGACATATCATTTAAACCAAATGTATTTGTTATGCATTATGTGTGAAGAGACCTAAAAAATAACTATCCAAGATCAATCAAAAAAATCATCCTCTTATATCAATACATAGAAACATATTTACAGATCAAATTTCATAGCTGCCACTATAACACCAAGAGCATAACCAACTACCTGCAAGTCGATTATACTAAGTTCCTATGATTTTAGCAAGTGAGTCTTTTTAGCAAGAGCAGACTCACAAGGGTCCTATGATTTTAGCAAGAGCAGACTCACCGGAAAGGGTCCTATGATTTTAGCAAGAGCAGACTCACGGGAAAGGGGAATCCGCCCCCTCTAGTCTAGTAGCCACCACAGGAAAGGGGAATCGGCCCCCTCTAGTCGCCACCACAGGAAAAGGGAATCCACCCCCTCTAGTCTAGTCGCCACCACAGCAGGTCATTGTACTCAATGAGATTTGAACTAGTCTAGTCGCCACCACAACAGGTCATTGTACTCAATGAGATTTGAACTTCTGTCTCCGGCCCATATAAATTACCGTCAAACCACACATCACTATACAATACATAGAAACATATTATTAATATATAAATTTATTAAACAACGGCAACTTTTTCAGTTAATTATCTCGAACAATATTCCTTATTTTAAAAACCAATATCTCTCATGTCAAAAGAAATATCTTCACGTATATCCATCATGTTGCTGTAAAAATATAGTAAACTATATCTTTGATTCCATTGCATCGTATGCAGCAGCTTGCTTTTCCATACTTTCGTATAAACTTATCTTTACAGATATTCATATTGTATCCGGGGTTTCAAAGTATTCTTGTTACTGGAATGAAGCGTACCATGTCGGCTTTTATTAAAAAACATTAAAAAAACAGCAAAGTATTTGCAGGAAGGGAACTGACGTGCTCAATCATTTGTCCATGACAGAGAAAAACACGAATATCTTATTCGTTTTACATGGAACCGACGTATCATTTAAACCAAAAGGATTTATTACGTATTATGTATCAAAAGACAAAAAAAACCACAGGTTCAACGATTCAGAACTAAAATAATACACAACACTTTACTGTCCTTGGACGAGTAGTAGTGAAATCTAGTATTTTCACCTATATAAACGCTGTAGGGATTTAGTGTTTCCATGTACACTGACGATGTAGAATTTATAGAAATAACTCTCAACTATTTATCTTGCTCTTTCCAGGTAGTCATTACAACGAGCCTCAGACACTGTTCTCTGCATTCGAAGGTCCCTGTAGAACGTATCGATGAAAACAGTTGCAGCCATGTTTACATCCTCTTCATCCACTCCATTTTGGAAACTACTGTTTTTTTCATAACGAATAACCTGGAGCCCATGGCTAGTATCTTCAGGCCTTGCTGCTGCTGACTGCAAAGAAAATGTATTAGAAACATTTTGAAGCGGCTCATGTTTTACTGGCCTCTGCACCATGGGCGTTGATTGTCTACCCCGTTCATTTTTATCTCCTTCCTTGCAGGCTGGGCTGCTGCGTCCAAATATCCCTTTCAATAACTTCTTTCCCACCATGATAACAAAATTGGCGTATTCAATTACAATCTACTACTAGAACTAACTTGAGTGAAAACAAGGACAACTTAGAAGATCTACTCACAAATTGTAAAAGACAAAGTTTGCAAGCAAAGAACATGAGATGAGGATTGAATGCAATGAACGTTTAATGTGTCTCCTATATTTATATAGAAAATAAGTCTGGATTGCCGATTCTCTGTTTGCAGGTTTATTCCCGAACAAGAATGGAAATATTCGCTTCCAGATTAATTAATTAGTTATTTGGATCGACTTTATTTCACGTCTTGACAGATCAATTTTTTTTTTTTGGGAGATTCCGATGCCTTCTGAATTATTGACAATGGGCCAACCGTCTTGATTCACGTTTCCTCAAAATACTCGTCATTATAATTTATTACACACTGCAATTTTTAGTGGGGCACAGCTTTCTACATGCAGATTTTTGCTTTTGTGAAAAGCGATTTCGAATCTGCGAAAGGCATCACGGCAGGCAAAATGCAATAAAAAATAATCAAAGAGGGAGTTGTTTTTTTGGGATTTTTTGGATTTTTTGGGATTTTTTGTGTTATTTTAATTGATTTTTTATTATATATAGATGGAGGGTCTTGAAACTCTTAAGATATTTAGATTATGTCAAAATTACAAATTTATGATTTCAAATTTTTTTTACAAAACTTTCACAAAATTAAAAGGCAAAAACCCACTGAAAAGCTACCCAAAATTTTTAAAAATAAGTCTTCACATAAATAGTCCATGCCGTCTGCTCGCGATGACATTGGAATCTAACAAAACTTGTTTTAAATGCAATCAGAATGTAGAGAGGATGACGCTGTTAGATTCTCACATAAAAGCCTTGTTTGCTTCTTGCCAAAACTTTGTTGCCGCCTATCAACCCGTGCCATTCCGCATGGATACACTTCAACATAGTGGAAAGGCTCGGAGATCGGGAAGTATACATATTATATATATCTCGATCTCACACAATAGTATATACCCTCTATGCTTCACGTCTACGAGATCGACGGAATATTGATTGGAACTCTTATCTTGTCAGTGAATTGTAAAGCTTTAAAGTATTAAAACCAAGATATTTTAATGGTTAAAAGCATAATCCAGTACACGCATTTATGATAGAAAGATAAATGATGTAGATACCATATTTCCTAATCTCTAAACCAAATTCAGGGAATAAGCACGGTATATTCTGAGATTTCTTTCTAATTACATTATCTTAATAGAGTAAGCGTTAGTAAAAGAATGCAAATTAATTGCTTATCGTTATAGCGTAAATACGGAACATACGGATGCGCTTTGTTCTATTCGAAGCTAAAAATATGTTCCTTTTCTAGCACTTTGCTGAGTAAGAGATATTGAGATTTTGGAATGAATAACAGATCTGATACATGCAGATGTGGCATCAATGATCGTGGTAAATCTTTTATCTTTTATCCATATCTCTCCAAGTATGGCTCTGCTGACGATAATTATGTTATCCATATCTCTTTCGTGACGATAAATGTGAAATCCATATCTGTGCAAGGATGGCTTTCGTGATGATAAATCTCTTATCCATATAAAATTGCTTTAGTTTATTTTAATATTATTTTTTAATTAAATTTGAAAATTAGTTGATATTACATGAAATTTACATAATCTATATCTTAATGTTCGATACATTTTCAATATTAAATCATATTATATTATATATATATATATATAATATAATATATATATATATATATATAATATATATTAAAATAAATAAATAAGAACATTTTAGACTAGGAAAAACAGAATTAATTAAATTATGGAATTTTATTTTCAAAGTTAAAAAATCAACTTTTTGCAGTTTTCTTTAATTATTAAAAAAAGATTTATGGGATGTTATTATAATTTCATTTGTAGAATCCAATTAAAAAAACAATAGACTACCACAATTTTTTAAATATTTTTTGGGAGTATATGGTAAGGCCTATTTTCTTTAAAATATAATTCTCATTAAATTGAATAAATAATATAATTTATTCAATATATATTTTTAATAATAATGAGTTGGGAGAATCAATAACATTATCTACAATTAATTATTTATAATATGTCAATAGTCTAATTACAACATATTTTTAAAGTTTGAACCTATGTGAACTAGAGAGACAATTTTACCAAACTAATCGAAATAACATCCTTGGAATGAATAATATATATATATAGTCTATATGATAGATATATAATATATTTATTATTTTATTATTATTATTATTATTATTATTATTTACAATATTTTAATTACTATATATGAATAAGTAATTTATAATTCCATTCTATGGAGACTTTTTTTGGATAGTGTGTTGGTAGACACAACATTCTTGTTTATCAAGGATGGGCTTGCTGCAACCTTCCTCATTTAGTTATGTAATGCTAGTGACTTTTTTTAAGAAAGAGAAGTTAATTATTAAATCCACTTTATAGTGCCTATGAAGCTCTCATTTATATGTCACCTACCAACTTTTTTTAGGACATTATAGGTGATATAAAACATGGGAGTAAGCTTTGAGTAGTGACTTGTCATGGAGGGATTTGTACTTATAACGATGTGGCAAAAGGAATAGTTGATTCCCTTTTTCAATATGACATTCTAAATGATGTTGATTAGCCTACTTATTAACATTGTATCCCATTTTCCCATGTTATGTTAGCTAGATAAACCATAATTCAACCTTCTAACTTGGTGGTATGAATGGAGGAAATCAGCTCGACCCACTTGTTCCTAAGTTGCCCGAGGACCAATTATTGTGGAATTTTCCTAACTTCTAATAGAGTGAAGTGTCCAAATACATCCTCCTATGTTCGGAGACAACCCTATATATAGATACAATGTCAAGAGGAAAGGGGGATTTAGAAAATATAGCTTTGTAATGCAAGTGGATTTCTATCAAAATGTCTTTTGCATGTGAACTAAGCCCAATCTTATCATAAGTTGGGGGAAGCGTCATGCGAAGGATTGAGAAGTTGTTCATTAATGCACGAAGGTATAACATAACTTTTTTATTTTGATCATAGAAAGTATTTGTGAAATATTTATGAGATATCTCATGCTTCTTTAGATACCTCATGCTTCTTTCTATATGTATGTGGTTTGATTATTGTTAATGGATGTTAACTTTCCTTTTGCAGATGAAAATGTCTTCTTGTTTGGCAGTGCATGTGTGTAAGGGATTAGATTAGGAAGCTAGGAGAAAGATATTTGGACTAAAGTAGGATCTCCATAGGTATCAAAAGGGTCTGAAAAAATCACAGATCTGCAAGGGTTTAAGGTATGGTTCACTTGTCTTACTTTATGAGATGAATTGCATGTGTTTACTTTAACATTCAAGAATTCATTTTCCCTTTGCTACACATTAACTAACGTACTTAAGTGAAAGATCCATAGAACAATACATATTTACCTTCTAAGAATTTTTAGAGGTAATAGAATTGATCACACCATTAGGGAGTCTCTCCCTAGTTTAGGGTTTCTCTTTTCCTTGGCATTAAATTTTGATTTCTACCTATTGTTGAGTATTTATCTATTGATTGTAACATTGTATGGGCTCGTTATAGGAAAAATTTACTTAGGATTGATTAGATTTGAGTCTTATTATATTTCAAATCTTATCCCTCGGTAATGGTCGCTCCTTAGATATGTTCCTAGTAGGGACTAGGTGTTCTAGTTGTCCATTGTCTCGGAGTGTCCTCTTCCAGTAGATTAATTTTTGGGTAGGGATTCCTTCTAGCCCTACTAAAATGGCTCTGGTATATCTTAGTTTAGTATGTATGATTAGATATTTTTTCAAATATGCTTGAATCGATCTTTTATTGGTGAGATCTCTCCACTTGTTTACAATTTTTGTTGTTGTGTTACAATTGGATGTTTAGTTCAATTGATTTTGGTAGTGCTTGATGATTCTTTCTTTTTTGTGGCATTTTTTACTTTATCTAGGTGGTATAGCGAGTAATTGTGATCTATTTTCTTGGCTTGGTTGTAAAGAAATCTAATTTTTGTGGCCTCTCAAGTCTTATTTCCTTTGTCTAAGGTTTGGATTATTTATCCATGCAGGTCATTGTAGGTTTGTGCTAGTTTTCTACTTGAATTGACCTATGAATAGAAACTTTCTTTAGATATTAAGCTTACTCTTTATCCATGTGTGATGAGCTAGGATCATGATTTTTCTCTGAAAATCCTTAGTTTTGAGCTTTTGAATGCTTGTCAGTGCTTTTATTTTAACCTTCCTAAGAGTGTTTACTTTTTCATTATAAGTTGTTTAATGGAAATTTTCTTGTATGAATTTGGTGAATTTCAAAGTGATCAATGAGAATGAATGTTGGTTTTTAGTTGTTTCTTAGAAAAAGGAAAATACATCCTCTATCATTCCTTAGATAGGTTTCATTAAATTGGAAATAGAGTTGCACTACATAAAGTTACATTAGGATTTGTTTGAGTCTTTATACATCATCTCAGTTGCACTCTAAACCTTGATTAATTAACAACATAAAATAAAGCATTAATAAAATGATTATACATGTCAATTATAGAAACCAACAATAGCCTACGGTTGTAGAGCCTTGGTGTGCGATTTGGATTGGACACTCTTCAAGGATATAAAATTCAAAATAGATCTACTGATGAGTGTAAATCCATTTGCACGTTATTTTTTCTCTAGAAATATCCTCTCACAGAGGAGTTGAGCATGGTCACATAAAAAACCTTGTTGGAAATAATACTGAGAGGGGGGGTGAATCAGTATTATCAAGTCAAATATTCCTTTTTCAAAATAAAATGATATACGCTACTTCAGTTAATTAAACCCGCGTATATATGCAACTATGCAGAAGGAAACCCATGTATACAAAGCAAACTTTTAATTTACTTTATCTTTCTGATGATGATTGTTAATATGTGTTTCCAAATCAAATAACCAATAACTAGAAGCAGTAAAACAGAGGAGAATGCCAATCACACACAAGAACACAAGATATAAGGTGCAAATCCAATGTAGGTGAAAACCGTCTGCCGCAATTCATCTCTATCTTCTTTTAAATTAGAAACTTCTTTTACAACGTACTGGTGTAGTCCTTTACTAGTATGCAGGATGCAACTTGCAGAGAGCTACAACCCTCTCTAGTTCTCCAGCTTCTCCTGGAAGGGAGCTACAACCCCCTTTAGCTCTTCCACTAGCCAAGATACTAGTATGTAGGTGCTGGCCTACAGAAGGCTACAATCTTCTCTTTCTTCCAGGGACCATGTTTCATAAATTTTCAAACTGGATCCATGAACATCAATCAATCAACCAATCTCCTTTCCACCAATTAGATCTGAATCAAGTAGATACTTCTCTGACAGTTGTACCCAAAACATAGTACCAGAAACCACACACCAAAATTTGAACCCAGAACGCAACAATAATAACAGAAGCAGCTAGATCACTACTCAAAATATATACGCTATTTCAATAACCTACAACATGCGTGCATATGCTTCTGTGTTTCGAAAAAACTGCGTATACGTTGTTTTCATTCATTGAACCAGCGTGTATACGCGCCTTCGCTTCACTGAACCTGCATACAGATCTATAAAAGATAATTCGTTCTTTCAGATATTCAAACACTAATTAACCCAGATTATCAGTGTTATAGATCAAGCAAGCGCCACATATAATAGACCAAAATCATACAAAGATACTATTATTCAAGCTTAAAGATTATGACCCATCAATAGAACTTATCCTTCTCTTTGCACTAAGGTTCCTGCTTTATTCAGATCCAGATCTGCACCATAACCCAATTACCAGTATTCCAGATCTACCACTTTATCAGATATTCAATAATAATTCAGATGATCGTTTGTCACATGATCTCCTTCCTCTTTTATAGTCTTAGGCTTCCACAATACCACGGTCCAAAACCATAATAAACCAATACCATGGACCCAATACTAGAGATCAACATATCTGACGAGATGCCATGGTCCAAAACCATAGGTTCAAATCCTAAAGACTAACTACCATAGTCCAAAAGCAAGTTCTCCACATATACGCGCCTTTGTTACGTCTAACCCGCGTGTATACACGCCTTAGTCTAGATGAATATGCCTTTTTCTTCATTCTAAAAGCCTGAACTGAGATCTGTTACCAAAGAGAGTTGCCATCAAGGACAACACCTATGCCATGGCTCCAAACCTGTGCCATAATGCCAACAATCTCCCCCTTTGGACTTGATGACAACCCTCAAGATCCTCAAAGTTATTCTCCCCCTGTGTCGTCAATGGCAAAGGGTCCCCTTGAGTACATGCTGAAATCTAGACCCTGCTATGCTGACCATGCTGCCCCTGACTGTAGGCAAGATCTGCAAAAGATGTTCTTCAAGAAGAACCATGATATATACATCATAAAAGTCCTTCCTATCCTCAAAAGACTCAATACATGCATCCATCACCCAAACACGTGGGGATCGTCCACCCAACCAAGTGGGGATACATCAGAAAATTACATATGACAACCAACTACATTACATCTTCATCCCAGGCATAGTGGCAAAACCAAAATAGTCTGTTACATGACCTTGACACCATAACAAAGATACATGACATAGAGACAAAATATGTAGAGCAAGACTTATGAAAGTCACAAATAACTGATAGCAGGAGCATCTGTCAATCACCACTCAGATCAACAACCAAGATTTCCTTCTGTTCTCCCGCTGCCTCTGTTCCACCAGAGACCAACAACAGCTGTGAAATAGAACCAAAAGCTTCTAAGATAATGCCAACAATGAATCATTAGAAGTTTATCTACTCCCCTTGAACCTATGCCAGATGGTCTCTTTCAAACCCATATCAGACAATTTTCAACCAGAGCCTGTCCCTTCTAATATCCATCAAGCCTCCATATACGTGACTTTCTCTACACAAACCGACGTATTTACACGGATCCTCTTCCGGCAACTCGCGTACACCCTTTTTTCTCTAAAAAAGATAAGTTTAACAGCAAGATGATGCATCAACTACTCCCAGCTTCTGTCTGAGATGTTAAAAAGTTTCCCTAGGCAGTGGTTTGGTGAGAATATCAACAACTTGTTCCTTAGAAGGAACATACTCCAATTTAACCTTTTGTTCCATCACTTGTTCCCAGAGAAAGTGATACTTGATCAATATGTGCTTGGTCTTTGAATGCATGACTAGGTTCTTTGAAATGCTGATTGCACTTGTATTATCACATAAGATGGAGATAGGTGGTGTACAAGTGATCTGAAAATCCTGCAAGGTTTAAATCATCCAAAGGAGTTGAGTGCAGCAAGATGCAGCTGCCACATATTTTTCTTTGGTTGTAGATAAGGCAATCAAACTCTGTTTCTTGCTAAACCAAGATACTAATCTGGAACCCATAAAGAATGCACCACCACTTGTGTTCTTTCTGTCATCCACGCTTCCAGCCCAATCTACATTTGTATAAGCATGAAGAGTGAGATCTGTATCTCTAGGATACCATAAGCCATAGCTTTGAGTTCCTTGAAGACATTTGAAAATTCTCTTTACTGCTTGAAGATGAGTTTCCTTAGGATTTGCCTAAAATCTTCCAACTATCCCCACTGCATGCATGATGTCTGGTCGGGTACCTGTCAAATAAAGTAGACTTCCAATCATGGATCTATAGGTTGGTTGACGCACTACTATTGATTCATCATTTGCACTAATACTGCATCCTGTAACCATAGGTGTACATACTAATTTCGAATCTTCCATGCCATACTTCTTCAGATTCTGCTTGGGGTACTTGGTTTGAGACAAGAAGATACCGCCTTCATTTTGTTGGATTTGCAATCCAAGAAAGTATGTCAGTTCTCCAAGCAAATACATTTCGAATTCTTTCTGCATCACCAAGGCAAAAATTTGACTCATAGCTTCTTCATTGCTGCCAAAGATAATGTCATCTACATACACAACAAGTATTAGCAATTTGTCATTTTCAATTTTTATATAAAGATTTCTATCTGCTAATCCTTTTGAAAAGCCTTGTTGATGAAGATATTTGTCCAAATGATAGTACCAAGCCCTTGGAGCTTGTTTAAGACCATAGAGAGCCTTCTTTAGTCTGCATACAAGATTTGGATCATTCCCAAGAATGAAACCATTTGGTTGCTCAATGTACACTTCTTCTTCTAAGTCCCCATTCAGAAAGGTTGATTTCAAGTCCATTTGAAATACTTTGAATTTCTGAAAACTTGAGAGAGCAAGGAACATTCAGATGGCCTCAAGTCTAGCAACAGGAGCAAAAGTTTCTTCAAAGTCTATTCCTTCTTGTTGAGCATACCCTTTGCAAACAATTCTGGCCTTGTTTCTAATAACTTCCCCATTTTCATTCAACTTGTTCTTCAAGATCAATTTTGTTCCTATGGCATTCTTATATTTTGGTCTAGAAATCAATTCCCAAGTGTTGTTCTTTTCGATTTGTTCAAGTTCTTCATCCATTGCCTTGACCTAGCATTCATCTTTGCAAGCTTGTCTTACATTTTGTGGTTCAGTGGAGGAGAGCAATGCCAAATAGCTTGAGGCATCTTCAATTATTCTTCTTGTTTGTACACCTGCCTCCTTTTGCCCCAAAATTTGTGATTTTGGATGATTCTTTTGAACATGCCTAGAAGGAGTCTTCTCTTCCATCCTTATTTGTTCGTCTGGCTCCTCATGGGTTTCTTCTTCATGGGTCTCTTCTTCATCATCAATCTGGTTTTGAGTGTAGCCTTCATCCTCTTCGATATCTTCATGATTTACTTGCCTAGGGATGTATCCTTTTTCATCAACCACTACATCAATGCTGTCAACAATTCTTCCAAGTCATTTATTATAACACTTATATGCTTTTCTGTAGGGAGAATAACAAAGGAGAATGCCTTCATCTTCTCTGGGTTCAAGTTTGCCAAGTTGTTCATCAGTATTCTTAATATAGCATTTTCTCCCAAAAATTCTGAAATGCTTTACTGAGGGAGTCTCACCATACTAGAGCTCATGTGAAATTTGAGTGTTGTTCACTCGGACATTTGTTTTGTTGAGAATAACAACCACAACATATGCAGCTTCACCCCAGAAGGTTGCAGGAGTTCCAGATTCATCAAGCATAGTGCGAGCCATTTGTTGGACTGTTCTGTTCATCCTTTCCACCACTTCATTTTGCTGAGGAGTCCTAGCTATAGAGAATTCCCTTCTTATTCCATGTTCTTCACAGAAATCAAAAAATTCATTTGAGGTAAACTCCCCACCTCTGTCAGATTTGAGGCACTTAATTTTGTAATCTGATTCATTTTCAACCAAGGCTTTGAAGGATTGGAATTTTTCAAATGCTTCGTCCTTGTGCTTCATAAGTCCTAACCAAACCATCCTGGAGAAGTCGTCAATGAAGAATCTAAAGTATTCTTCTCCTCGAGGTGACCTTGTCCTAAATGGACCACATACATCTGTATGGACTAGCTCAAGAGGCCTACTGGCTGATCCTTCCTTCTCAAGGAAGTTAGTTCTGGTTTGCTTCCCAAACTGACATGATTTGTATATGGTGTTGTCTGGAATTTTGATGTCTAGAAGACCACGAATTGCCTGGTATTTGCATGCTTTCCTTATTTGTGAAAAGCTTAGATGCCCCAACCTCCTGTGCCATAACCAGTGTTCATCATTCTTGCTCAAATAACATTGTTGTTCTCCTTCTTCAAATATGTATAGATTATTTGGAGTTCTTCCTTTGATTACTATTCTTCCTGTATCAAGATCACGAACACTACACCCATCTGATCAAAATATTACCTCGATTCCATTATCGCACATCTGACTGACACTCAATAGATTATGCTTCAAGCCATCAACATACAAAACATTTCCAACTTTGACCTTTTCTTTCAACTGAGCAATGCCTTTTCCTCTTATGGTTGCAGGGGTATCATTTCCAAAAGAACTTTCTTTCCCTTTTCTAAAGCAGTATATGATTCAAGTTTTTCTTTACCACCTGTCATATCCTTTGAACATCCGCTGTCGATGATCCATTGATTTTCCTGTCCTTCTGCATATGAAGCTATCCCACATCTTTCTGGTTGTGGTTCCTTCATTCTCCATGTTTTGGCACTTGAGGTTTGTTCCTTCTGAGTTGTCTTCCACAACCTGCTCCTGCATTCAGAATCTTCATGACCAAAATTATTACAAATAGAACATTCAATTTCACTTTCAAGGGCGGAAAAGTTGTTATAGGTCCTCTTCGAGATTGCAGGCATATTTCTTTCTTTTTGAGCTTCTCTAGTCATGATTGTCTTATAGGAAACACATTGAGCTGCTTTGTGACCAAATTTATGGCAAGAGAAACATTGGCCATTGAAGAAATTCCTGCGACTATCATCCAATCGATTGTAGTTTCTATTGACATCCATTCTTGAAGAAAATTGGGAAGATTTTACCTGTGGCTCGTTGTAGCTTCTGTTTGTCCTTAAGGTAGCATGCCCTCGATTTTCTTGATAGTCTTTGTTCATTCTTGAGGAAGACTGTCCCTAATTTACTTGATGATTTTTATTAGGCCTTTGCTCACTCCTGCTTGTTGTGTCAAGATAACTTTTGGAGGTGGAAGCTTGAGATGCTTCTCCATTATACCCCAGACCTATCTTGATTAGAGGGGAACGCTGCACATTGACAATCTCATCCAGAGTTTCAGATCCTAACTTCTCAAGAAATTTTGCTTTTTCATCAAGTTGAATTTGCAGAGTATCAATAATCATATTCTTTTCTGCTAAACATGTTTTGAGTCTAGAAATCTCTTCATAAAAGCCATCCACATCTATAGCATCCATGTAATCATCATCTTCAAAGGCCATGTAGTGTCCTATCTAGGGTGCTAGACTAGGCTATATTTATTATCGACGAGGGTGTGTAGACTTAGAGGCGTGCGCCTAAAGTATATAGACATAAAGGATCTAATCTTCCTAATTACAATGCTATTATTTGATTCAATATCAAACTAAATCACCATATGTATCACTATCTACCAAAATTCAACAAATCAAAACGCTGTGTATCACTGCAATTAAAGATTTTAGACTCCTTACAGAGACATCATACATAAAACCTCTGTTCAGTGACTACTCAACATTAATTAACATTCATTAACAGTCATGCAAGATGAAATCATAAGCATAGAGTTCATGATAGTGCTCTACAAGATAACAAGGGATCGAATCCCTTACAGGATATGATTCACGATCCAAGATAATCTATTCAAGCCCATTCATAAACATATAAGCATAAACCTGAATTGATTTAATCACTGCGCATATCAATACCAAATACCCTAACTGTAAATGAAATAAAATAACTACAGTATACCATGTACGCACGGCCCGTCCGCGTTCTAGGTATACTGGGCTTGTTATCCAACGATTACCAAATCAAAACAATGCAATCGTGACTGTAATGCAAGTCTTTGGTATTTAAATCGAAACTTTGTTCTTGAAACAACGATAATGATAACGATTATACAACCGGTTCAGAACTATATTTACATATGGTTTTACATCCCTTGAAAACGGATGTACATTCATGAGCGGCTGTTGCCGCTTTTACCAAAACACGATTTTTGAAAATGTTTCTATCCTAGCTGATATATAAAGAAAAGGAAACAAACTTAAATCAATTTGGACTGTGTGCTGTTGCTGCCTTTGTCACCAACATGCCATAGTTGACCCTCGTTGACCATGCATGTAGGAGGGTTGATTCCACTGCGGGATAGGTGCTCGTCCATGCTTGGACATTCCGCTTTTCATCCATACCCTTCGCTCTAGCCTGGCTGTCATGCCACATGTCAAACAATAAGCCAATTACAGGATGTTGGAACTTCCTGTAGTCTTTTTGCCAAAAATTCCTAATTCATTAACACAAAACCCTTAAATCAATTTCAATGCAATTTAATAACTATAAGAATATTAATTAATCAATTTCCAAGGGATCTTAGAGATAAATGATGAAAAGAGGTAGGCAAATGTCATGTTTCGGGAGGGAAAAAGGGATCATGGAATGGTACCAACATCTCTCCCCGACTTAATGAATTAGCATGTCCTCATGCTAACCCCGAAGTGCTTCCTTTGAACTCTGTCCCTGCCTGTACCTCTGCTGCCTTTAGCAATGTGTCCACATTCTTTTTGACCTGGGCATCTTTCTGGTCATGGAGCTCTTGCTTTAGTCTTTTGTATTTTTCCTTGAGGGTCTTCTTTTGATTGTACCACTTGGTGGCCCACTTACAAATATCTGTTTGCTCAGCTTCTAGTTCATTGACTCGCTCCTTTAACTTTTCATTTTTCTTTTGAATTTCTTTACTCTGTGCTCGGAGCATTTCATTTTCTTTCTTAATAACTTTCTCCAGCATGTTAGCCTCCATGAGCTCTTCCTTTAATTTTTCATTTTGGTTCTCCAATTTCTTCTGCTTCTTATTGGGAGGTAGTGACCCTTTTTCTTGTTTGTTATTACTTTCGACCTCTATATCAGCTCCTGGTCTTGGGGGTGAATGGCTTTCAACATCTACATCAGCTCCTGGCCCCGGTGGCGAATGGTCACTGCTCTGAATATCCATCTATATAGGTGCATTGGATTCAGGGTGGTCTTCTTGCAACTGAGCTTTTGGTGTCCTCCTTGTTCTCCTTGAGTAAGTGGTGAAACTTTATCTTGTTCTTCCTTCTTAGCATCTTCCTTTCTCATTTGCCTAGTCCTTATGCTGCTCACAGGTGGAGGTATCTTGTTTTCTTTGGATGATGCTGGGATCTCCTCATCAATGTCCTTCATGAATCCCGAGTTTTCTTGCGATTCTTCTTTGTCTTCCTCATCTTTGATTTGGTTGGCAGCTAAGAACTCCTTCCACGTTTTCCCTCTTCTTTGCATTTCATGCTCAATAAGAATTTTGACTAAACCAAAGTGATATAAGCTCTTGTCTTCATTTCCCTTCTGCTTCTAGATGGTCTTTGACATCTTGGTTAGGCTCTGCAATAGAAAATATGGTAAACTGATAACACATTGCCTTTTTAAGTGTAGTAACAACTTGATATGGTATAAATAAACAATGCTGTAGCGGCCTTCACAGGTTACAAATTTTTTAAGTATGTAAACCATTTCATCCCAAGGATGCACCAACCAACTTCTTGGGACGCCTTTCTTCCAGTTAACCGATGAGACCCGGGACCTAGACATGAATTGGGTCCACGATTTCTCTTTGAATTGCTTGGTCTTAAAATCCTTTTCCCCCTCTGGGCTAATCCCTATTGCTTGGGTGATGGTGTCTTCTAAAACCTTGAATGAGAAATTGCCTATCAGGGCTTTCTCCCCATTAAATGTGAAGGCGAATTGCTTATCAATCTCTTCGTTGCTTCCATGGAATTTCTCCAAAAAGGGCAACCACTGTATTTCTCTGAGAATCGAAATGCAGTCTTCATGGTATTGGGAGCTATCAAACATGCTTGGCCCGACCCTATTTGTCATCTTGGCGGAGGGTCGAGCTCTTAGCTTGCGAATTTAACAAGGAAGTTTTGATTTATTACTTGATAGTGTCGCTCCCTTAGTATCCAATGTGATGCTGGGTCGACTGTCGTGTAACTTGGTGGAAGTCGAAACCGGATGGCGCTCACTGCCTCCGGTCCTTACTGTGGAGGCCACGGGATTATACGCCAACGTAAAGAATCCTGAAAAATGAGAGTGAAATGACCAACTTCCTTTACCTCAGAGTGTGTTCATTTTTGAAAACAGAGGAATAATGATGCCGCTTGCACAAATGTTATCATGGGAGCGCTGGGAGTGTATATACCACACTGAGGTATGATGGAGTTCTCTGAATCACTTAGGTGCGTCGGGTGGTGAAATCATCATTCGGCCGCATGCAAAATAATGAATAGGCCTCCTGTTTCTCACCTTTATATAATTTCTCTTTCTAAAAAAAAACAATCACCACGTGTCCTGTTGGTACTCGGCCAAATGGAGGTATGGATTTAGGAGGTTGGTATGGCTGTAGGATGCGTAGAACAACGTTGAAATGAAGGGTTAATGGATTTTAGAAGTAGGAAATAGGTTGAAGTAGGGAAGAATTAGGGAGATAAGGGATGATGAAAAATGTGCCCTTGAAATCAATCATAACAGTCATAGTTATTAGATTTAACATTAAAAATTAATCCAAGAAATTAAATGTTAAGAACAAGGAGCGTATTACACTTTTGTTTGACTGCTGTTGCATTGGCATGCTGAGTAGAGGTAGCCTCTTGACTGTTGTTTGACTTTCTTTGCTGTTCATAACAGGTCCCCTAAGGTAGATTTGAATGCAACAGGTCCCTCTGAAATACTGAAGATGTTCATGCAGTTCTTTATGTGCATACAGGTACTGTTGAGCTTGGGTGTTTGATGGAGTCTTGGTGCTCAGCAACTTGCCTTTGTAGAAACTTGCTGAAGCTGTGTTGAAGTAACCTTGAAATATCAATCTCTTAACAGGTATCTTTTTGTGTGTCTAAACAGGTCCCATTACTGCTGGTGCTGATAGCATGGTCTTCTTGGACAGAACAGGTCCCCCTGCATAGTATTTATAACCAGGTCCCTCTGAGATAAAACAATGACAAGACAGCTTATTTATTGAAATCTGGAATGCTGGAACAAACTGCTTTGGAAATTTACAATGAGGAGATGAGAAATATTTAAAAAAAAAATTTACAATGGAGAGATAAAAGAACAAAATATTGATGCTTCTCTCCCCCACAAAAATTTTGACTTGTCCTCAAGTCATTATTCAGTTGAGAAATTAAACACTGAACAAAAGAAAGAGAATTCTTACCCGCCAACGAATTGGCTTTCAAGTAGGAATCGGGGTTAAGAGTGTGCCAGGGCTGGTTTCACATCAACCATTTATTTATTATTTTTATTTAATTATTATTATTTTCTATATTTTTTTTAAATTTTTTTTTTTTTTTTTCGAAATTGAAAGAAAATAAACTAAGGCAGGGATACTGCAGCTGAGGGCTGCAGTATCTCAACCTCTCTTTGTTGAGATACTGTGTGGAGAAAATATTGCTTGCTGGTGGGCTTAGTATATAGTTTCAGGCGATGACCATTTACAGTAAAGGAATGACCTTCTCCATCAATAGTTGTGAGCTTCATTGAACCATTGTCATAAGCCTGAACAATTTGGTATGGGCCCATCCAATGGGTGGTAAACTTGGCTTTATGATCTCTGAACTTAGAGCCAAAAAGTAAAGCCCAGTCACCTTCCTTGAACTGCTTCTTCTTGATATATGCATCATGCCACTGCTTCCTTTGCTTTTGCATGAGGATGGTGGTTTCCTCTGCTTGCTGCCTCATTTCATCCAGCTGGTTGAACTGCTGAATTCTTTCTTTTTGTGCTTGGTCCAAGTCAATTTCCAAATCTGCAGCCAGTTTAAAGTATGCATTTGAAACTCAATAGGAAGCATTACCTCTTTGCCGTACACCAACTGGTATGGTGTAAATCCTGTAGTATCCTTCCATGTGATTTTGTAAGCCCAGAGTGCATCTTTGAGCTTCTCTTCCCAATTCTTCCTGTCCATTGCAACAATTTTAGTAATGATACCTTCCAAAGTTTTGTTTGTGGATTCCACCTGCCCATTGGCCTGTGGATGGTAAGGTGTGCTTCTCCTATGCTTGATTTGTTATTTGTCTGTGATGTCCTTTACCAGCTTTGAGGTGAATTGGGTACCTTGATCAGTCACTTGGCACTCCATACCTGACAAAAATCTCTTCAAAAAGGAAATTGACAACTGTGTGTTCTGTGGCTCTAACCAGTGCTTTTGCTTCAGCCCAGTTTGTGACATAATCAGTACATACTAAGATGTACTTCTTACCGTTGGAGGTTGGGTTAATGGGTCCTATGAAGTCTAGAGCCCATTTTTCAAATGGCTCTAGGTGAACTTGGGGCTAAAGAGGCATCTCGTCTGTAGCTGTTGGCCTGCCCATTCTTTGGTAGCTATCACAACTCTTTACATACTTCTTGGCATCCTTGAACATGGATGGCCAGTAGTATCCAAGAGTAAGAACTTTGAATGCTGTCCGCTTAGCTACAAAATGCCCACCACACGGTTCATCATGGCAAGATTTTAAAATATCAATTACCTCATCATTTCTTACACATCTTCTAATGATCATGTCATAACCAGTGTAAAATAGATCACCATTGAGCCATGAATATCTAGCACTTTGTTTGACTAGTCTCTTCTTTTCCTTTGCAGTAAAGTGTGGAGGTGTCCTTCCTATAGACAAATAATTCGCCAAATCAGCATACCAAGGATTTATTATGGAAATTGCAAATAAATTTTCATCTGGGAAAGAATCTTCAACCGGAACAACCTCACCTTGATTTTGCAGCCTAGAAAGAAAATCTGCCACCTGGTTCTCTTTACCTGGTCTATCTAACACTGTGATGTTGAATTCCTGTAACAATAGTAACCATCTGGTAACTCTGCCACTAGTTATTGGTTTATTCATTAAATGTTTAATGGCAGAATGGTCAGTATGTAAAAAGACTTCATAACCAGTTATGTAATGTCGGAATTTGTTCACAGCATATATGATAGCAAGTGTTTCCTTCTCTGTGACTGTGTAGCTTAACTCTGCAGGTGTTAGATTTTTGCTGATGAAGTAAATGGCATAAGTACAAGATTCCTCTTTTTGGCCTAATGATGCACCCACTGCTATGTCAGATGCATCTGTAAATATATGAAATGGTAGGCTCCAATTAGGCCCTCTCAAGACTGGTGCGGTTGATAACTTCTTTTTGCGCAGTTCGAATGCTTGTTGGCAGTTCTCATTCCAATTGAAAAGTACATCTTTTGATAGAATTTTAAACAAAGGTAAAGCTATTTTACTAAAATGTTCAATAAACCTTCTGTAATAGCTTGCATACCCAAGGAAACTTCTTACCTCTCTTTGATTCTGTGGAATTGGCAAATCGACAATGATCTCGATCTTTGTTGGGTCAACCTTGATGCCTTGAGAAGAAATATAGTGGCCTAACACTATCCCTTCGTTCAACATCATAAAACACTTCTCATTGCTGAGGGACAGATTAGTTTCAATACATCTTTTCAAAACTCTCTC